>JAPTMW010000001.1:37960479-37972136 GCA_029822955.1 Ostorhinchus angustatus
GTTGCTAACAGACAGACAGACAGACAAATAAATAAATAAACGCGGATGATTTTATAACCTCCTGGCGGAGGTAATAATTTCACTCTTCAGAAGTAATTTTTTTTTCATTTTTGTAAATATAAGCAAGTATAGATTATGACTGCCTGCAAGGCATTCAAAAAAGATGGGACAGAAACAAAATGAAACTGGAACGTTTTTAGAAGACACAAGTAACACAATTATAAGATTCCACAGCTGGTTCAGCAGGTTTATTTATAAAAGAAGAGAATGTCATAACTACCATTTGGGTTAAGTTTGGGGTAAAAATAAGTCAACATTTTATTTGGGCTCAGTATTCATCTCTCATTAGCTTCCACAACATGATTTTGGGTCTGTTTGTGTTTCTTTGGACTTTGCTCGCTTCAGTACAGTCCTGTTCTGATGTCTGTATTTATATACAATGTACTCCATAGTGGTAGAGTAACATGGCTTTGAACATCCCTGGTGTGGTCGCGGTGCTGTTGTTCTACATCCTGATTCTGGGCACAGGGGTGTGGGCCGCACAGAAGTCCAGGAAACTGGAGGGGAAGAGCAGTGGAGACCGTACTGAACTGGTGCTCCTCGGTGACCGGAGAATCAGTTTGGTGGTTGGGATTTTCACTATGACTGGTAAGGTGTTCTCTGTTGGTCAAAATTACATTTTAATCAGGTGGTCATTGGTACAATACAATTTACAATTTATTTATTTTTTGTAAGTTAAGATAAAAGCTGGCGTGGGGGGGGGGCATGACAATGGTGGAGTCCATGGTTGGAGGCCCAGTGGAGGTTCACTGAGGTGAAGCAAAGCAAAAGTAACATTATAAATGCTTCAAATCACATAAAACTATAACTATAACTACATCTTTATTTTAGCAACAAGGTAGCCACTGTGCTCATCTTTTATATCGTGTAAGTAGTGTAAGGCTGTTCCAAGATAAGAGCAGGACATTAAGAGTCTGGTCTCGACCAGCTTTAAATGTAAAGTGTCATGAGATAACTTATGTTATGATTTGGCGCTATACAAATACAATTTGATTGATTGGTTGATTTCAAGGCCACAGTGGATTAGTTAGTGTATTTCATTCTGCCCTTTCTGGAAATTAGCACCCCGTACAGTGCAGCAAGACTGGCTACCATTTGAGATTGATGAATCCTGTCATCTTGGAATATATCTGTGCCACCAGAGAGGACAAATCCACCAATGTTCTGACTTGGTTATTCAGTATTGTCAGGTAGCCAACTGACCTCATTTTATGGACATAATGTTATTGAATGTAGACCTGCCCAACTGCACAAACCCCAGATCATAACACTGCCCCCACAGGCTCGGACTGTTGGCACTAGGCATCACTCTGAAACAGGGTCAGTCTAGGCTCAATAGACCACATGACCTTTTTTCCCACTGAAACACAGTTCAATCTTTATGCGCATGAGCAAATTAAAGCCTCTTTTCCAATTAACCTTACTGATAAGTGAACTTCTTAAGGCTCCGCAGCTGTTTAGTCCCACTCACCTTAATTCTCTTTGCCTGCGCCTGATCTCATTTCACCAAATGTTTAATTGATTTCCAATTCTAGAAAACAAAAAACACAACTATTGCTTAACAACTTAAAGTGACTCAGGTCAAACATAAATATTATACTTAGCCAAAATATGATTTAGACAATTATGTGATGAGGGCAGTTAATTACAGTCATATAAGACTTTTTCCCCAACTACATTTCTTCCTTGAAGCTAATGGTTCACCACTATCCTTTCAGGTTTTAATAATTCATTGGCAGTTTTTAACCCAGGTTTAGGTTCAGCATTTTCTTAGTTGTTTTATTTGACTGATGCAGGGCTTTAAATTTTCTCCTCTAGTACAGAATTACATATTTTCCATGTCTCCTTCTTTGGTTGTTTAAGAAATTATTACACTGCAGCAGTTAGGGTTAAAGAATTTGTTACAATTTGCAAGCAGAAATAATTCCAAGCTTCTGTCTCAGCCTTCAGCCGAGTACAAACCTCTGCCCCACTGACAGTCACCAACTAAATACTCTTCAATGAGCTTAATCAAACAATCAGACAAACAGATATGGGTCATTCTATCCACTGTCCTTCCCGCTGTCCTTGGTTGAGTTAATTAGTAATCAGTATATCCCCACTTTTGCTTTTTTTACTGAAGAGTTCTTTAGGAATATCTCATGTCATTGTATTATTCTGTTTGTATTATATTGGATCCTGAAATATCTGAAAGTGTGCGTGCGTGTGTGTGTGTGTGTGTGTGTGTGTGTGCGTGTGTGTGTGTGTGTCATTCTTCTACAGCTACATGGGTTGGAGGTGGGTTTATCCTGGGCCTGGCTGAGGCGGTATACATGCCTAACAGGGGGCTGGTATGGGCACTTATGCCTTTACAGTACTCCTTCAACTTCATTTTAGGTAACAGTTGAAGCAAGCCATGCTAACCTCAATTGTGCCTTTATGTAGATATAATGTATATAGTATGCAACCCAAAAGAAAAAATAGTATTGTCACACTAAATAGAAAATGATGAGCATTATGTCATATTGTTTACAAGGTGGTCTTTTCTTTGCCAAGACAATGAGGGACAAGATGTATGTCACCATGATGGACCCACTCCAGCAAAAGTATGGCCACATACTATGCAGCTGTCTAGCACTGCCTTCTCTACTGGGTGATATACTATGGGTGTCCTGCACTCTGTTTAGTTTAGGTAAACCGAACACATTTGTATTAATTGAAAGAATATCAGTTCTGTGCAAGATATTAAAGCAGCTGAAATACTTCTATTTACCAGGAGTAACTATGAGCGTGATACTGGACTTGCCCTATTCCTATTCTGTTTGGATCTCATCAGCGGTGGCCATTATCTACACTTTGTTAGGAGGCCTGTATTCAGTGGCCTACACTGACGTCATCCAGCTTGCTCTCGTATTTGTCAGTCTGGTAAGTCGCAGTTGTTTGTACAGCAGTAGACCTACATTTATTTTACAAACATAGCAAACCAGCAGGTGCATGATCTTTGTGTGTAAATACGTTCAAGCCCCTCACCACATTTGCTTATCATGTAATGTATTTGCAGTTCCTGTGTGTCCCCTTCGTTCTGCTCAGTCCCAAATCTCTAAGTATTGCCCAGACTGCTTTCAACCATACATTCCAAGAGCCTTGGGTCGGCACTCTGAAGCAGGACGACGTATGGACGTGGATTGATGACTTTTTATTGTTGGTGAGTCAAGAAATTGCAAGTTCATAACGTTTTGAAAATGGTGTCTGCTTTGTTAACCCATAAATACCCAGTGCTACTTTTGTGGCAGTTCCCAAATGAATTTTTCCCTGTATTTAACCTTTCCTAAGTCATTCATCACCAAGTCAGTGAAAATCAGGTATTTTCCTAGATCATGTGGATGTTCATAAAAGCTCACAATTAAATTGAGGGATATCATATAAAAAACAGAAAACTGAAGAAAAAGTGACTTCTTCTGCAAAGATCAGTAACTGAGCATAAAACAAGCATCTCCATCCACTGTCATTTTTCAGACTACATGGGTTTTACTTTTGAATCAATGTTGTAGAAGATGACGGCGTTTCACATTCACTACGGAGCCTCTGAATGTCCAAATGGGTCATATCTGATGACCATGAAAAGATGACAAACTACATTTTACACCAATTATTTACATGCACTGACAGGATTAATGGATCAACAGTTATTAAACATTTTACATTAGTAGGTGATGTTGGTCGATGGTGGATGTTTGAGTCTTTAAATTTAGCACTGGATTTTATTGTTATTTTTCTCCCCCTTTAATCCCCCAGAATGACTGTCTGTTATTCAGTCAGAATGTACCACAGTATTTAATGATCTCTGACAGAAGGGTGCTTATGTAAACTTACCATTAACCTTTACAACATGGCGTAATGTGTTAGTAGGTCACATTGGGACACACACGTTCGATTGGGTATTTGATCATTTTAAATAACTCATCCAGATTCAAATTGAGGAAAACTCGAATTTTTAAGCCCTGGCCCTGCTCTGGTTTGTATAATCTGAGATGTATGTCACGCCTCTTTTGCTTGTGAAGTGCCTGATTTCGAAGGCAATAACTGAGGATACACCTCTGTGTCCTGTGTCATAGCTCTTTTAGTCAGCTTCCTTGGTCATCAATCCTCTGCCCTCAATGTACATTTGAAGCTACATATGACTTTCATCACCAATTTGTCATCAAATCTGTAAAACCCAAGTCATAGCCTAAGTATCACAAAGCTGTGAATCTTTCCATGATTATGTACCTGAATGTCTTCCCTCACAGTGAACAATTTTGAAGTTAACACCATCACAAGCAGTCCATTTGTTTACAAAAATTGGTGATGAAAGTCATACGTAGCTTTAATAGTATCGAGGTATCCATCAGGATTACAGGTCTCAATGGGGCATCAGAACGATACAGTACCTTAGTCTGATGACTGATTGCGTGTTTATTGTTTTTATTTTTATTTGGTTTTCCCCTATCGGCCAACTTCTGGCCAAAGGGGCATTGTAATCGTTTTGTCATCTGTCCGTCTGTCTGTCTGTCTGTCCATTCAATAACATAATTGCATTATCTGAAGAATGCATTGACATATCTGCACCAAATTTATACTGTGGATGCATCTTGACACGGAGCAGAAGCCTATTGGAAATAGGTCACCTTGACTTACCTTTTCAAGGTTAAATGGCCTTGTGCAGTAGTACTTTCAAATATAAATATGTATGTAATAAGTTTTACACAAAGACAATCTAATCTAAATAATAGGACAGTAACTTTCAAAAGTGTGCAGCACATTATGTTCTTTATATTTTTGAATTGATATAAAGATGAATTTCCCCTCAAGGATGAATAAAGTTGATCTTTGTATCAAAAAGCTCAGGGGTTGAAAAAAAATGAATTGAGAAGAGGCTAGGGACACTTTAAGTCAGGAATCTAGACTAAGATGACCTCAAATGGTGCATTTGTTGTAGCTCAAACAAACATATGGACCCAAAGGGCAAAAGTAGGCAGGTATTTATTGGCAAGTAGAGACAGGACTCAAGACTTATGATCTGACAACTTTAGCTGACTAAATACTGCAGGCCAGAACTGCCAGAGGAGCATCTGGGTCCGATCAAGTGGTAACATGTGGACACATTTCGTGTTCAACAGTCTCTGTCATGTAAGCAGAGTAACTTATATGCAAGGTATTATACACATTTGAGTAGGTATTTATAAGCACTTTAACATTATGTATAACAACATTTGGGGAGATAAAATGTTTAGGTGATAAATGTCAAATTACTGCTCAGTAACATGTGGACTTGAAATGGACGTCAATTTTTTAAGCTTTACGCAAACTTTCAGAACAGAAATTGATATCAAGTAGGAAAAAACCTTTTAGATATTATGTTCAACTATACTGAAAATAAATTTAGTAGTAAAATATCGAAAAGTCTCTGTTTTATTGACATGAGAATGTGGTAACAGGTGCACGACTCTACCATTATATGCATCACCCAAAATGTTGACTTATTTTTTAAAACAAGCCAGATATAATCATAATGCTTTATTTAATGTATATAATACTAACACAGTGTTATTTACAACTTGTGGTGGCCCATACTGATATAGATATATTACAAACCAAGTAATTTCTTGGTAACAGTTCACAGATAGTCTTTTTAAATGTGACCAGTGTATGAATTCACAAACTTCATCATTCCAAATTTAAATTCCTCAAAGTAACAGACAGTCTTTTGCATGTATTTTTGTTAATTTAATGCAGCCTCGCAGAAGGTTTGGAACTTCTCCTGTACTGTGTAAGTGGTAGTTTAAAATGGACAACATAAAATAGAGGTCTTTAGCTAAAAAAAATGAGCCCACTTGATGAGTGATATCTGTGAATTTACTGTTTCATGTTGATGTTCACTTTCGCGTGATCGGACCCATTTGTGTTTGTCAAAACACTTTAAAGTTCACTGACTGTTTGACTTGGGAGCATGTTGCATAAGGTAATGCATCAACCATTAATTGGCTCTTATCAGCTTATTTAGGTTTGATTTTCTGTGTGTTTTGGATAATGAGATGAGTTGTCCTGATATCCACTTTTAAATAAAAGTGCATATTCTCTATAATTGTGCTCTATACAGCACTGTGCAAAAGTCCACCATTAAGGCTGCTGTTTTATATAATGACCATACATAAACTTCCCTCAGTCTCTGCATCAAAAAACCAGTGTGCGGAAAATAGGAAACAACATTAAAAGCATACTTACATACTAGCATAGCTTAGTGGGCCCTCCCTTTCCAGTGATCATGCCTTGAATTCTTTTGTGCAGATAATGAGATTTAATGCACTAATTTTCTATTTTACACCAGGTTTTATTTGTGAAAAGCTAAACTACTTTTAATTTTAATTTGATCTCGCTTTATCTGTGTTGTCACAGGGTCTTGGTAGTGTAGGATTTCAGAGCTTCCACCAGAGGACACTGTCTGCAGCAACATCATCCACAGCCCAGCTAACCTGCTATGCGGCTGCTTTTGTTATTGCCATATTGGGAATCCCCCCAGTCTTAGTAGGGGCTGTCGCTGCCTCCACAGGTGGGACTTAAAACCCTTTTCATGTTCAAATAAATATTTGTTTTGTTGTTTCAAAGGCTGTTCAACTCTTTCTGCTGTTGCTCATGAAAGCATGAGTATCAGTTGGTAGAAATTCCTTTGTAAAATTTTTCACTTACCAGAAAATCATTATAAGTTGGGGAATTTAATGTACTATTTTTAATTAATTCAATGTTCTCTTTAAGTAAGTAGTGCATAACATGAGATTTTTATTATTGACTTAGTGTCTGATGTGGTGAATTCAATGTATGAAAATAAATGGAAATGTCTAATAAGTAGCTTTTGCAAAACTGCTGAAAATTAAAAATCAAAACGAATTGCTGAACGTATTTTAGTCATTCAGCCTTCACTGTCAAGATGACCATCACCATCCTGGTCATAAACATATTTCCACTATGCACTTTATGAATATGTATGCACCTCCATCTTACTAAAAAAAATCAATATTACTTTGCGCAATACAGTTTCTTGTTGCACCTTACTGTTTGATTGTCCAGATTTTCTACCAGTTCCCTTTTTTACTTCTAATTTATTTTGTATAGTGTGTTTGCTCTTGTGTTTAATTTTTTTTGTGTATTCTATTTTCACTGTTAGTCATGCTGCTGCTGCTGCTGCTGCACAACAATTTTCCAGTTTGGGAATCAATAAAGTATATCTATCTATCAGTACCTGTTTTTAACATAGTTCACCAACTTTTATATTCCTTCTAGACTGGAACCTGACATTGTATGGCCTTCCACCTCCTTATGCTCGAGGTCAGCAGGCTTTCGTGCTTCCCTTGACCCTGCAGTCTCTCACTCCGCCTTACATCTCAGTCATCGGGATTGGGGCTATTGCAGCTGCTGTCATGTCATCCGCAGACTCTGGTCTGTTGTCTGCAACCTCTGTCTTCTCATCAAACATCTACAAGAACATTCTGCGTAAACAGGTAAGGAGTTCAAAACGGACAACCCCTGTGGGTGACATAATACATTCCCAAAGGATCGGGCTCACCCCTGTTAGTACCTGACATTAACATGCGTCTTGAGTGACCCCAGCAAAAATAGAAAAGATGGTATGTCAGATCACACCCACAGAGAGAAAACCAAATGTGAGGAATTAAAATTAATCCAAATCAAAACAACAACACACTAGGGCAGTAACACAAAAGCCAGTTGTCGATGTGTCGACGTCTATGGCACAAGTTGACGCTATTTTGGAGGAGTCGACTAGTCATGTGTTATTCTCTCTCTCCCTTCAATCACCCGACAGCGTGCGGGCCTTCATTCAGCGCATTTCAATACGCTCATCTGTTTAGATGAAAACATGGAGCGCAAGGTAGTGATGCACAGATCAGCAGACCCGGGTTGGGTTGGTGCGGGTCCAGAAAATGTCTCTTTATTTTGCAGGGCTGCTCAAATAATTCCACAAAAGCAGATTGAAGAAAAAAACACCCCGACCCACACATCACTAGCACAAGGCCAAGACTGAAAGAAGAAGATGATCAGGGTAGGATTACTAAACTGACTGTGATCTAGAAAAACTATGGTCTAAGTAATGTTCTGTGAACCATGCAAGTACAATCAACATTGAATAATAATTTGGACAGCCAGGATGTTTGGATTATTCTGTTCATATATTTCATTCAGACAATGCGCTCTTTTCTTAAACATGCTGTGTGTCTTGGCTGCTGCTGTCCAAAACCTTTTCCCACTTTATGTTGTTCACTTCAACTTAAAAGAAAATTCAAGGTGTTAGCCTATGTTTTGTTTTGGTTAAAATGTCTGAGAAGGACTGTTGATGCTTGTGTCTAGTGGATTTTTTATTCTGGTCTTTACTGTACATTGTTAATGTTCCAGTGAACATTAGCACAAGTTGCTCATTGTTGAACGGCTGTATGTCTGTTCCTCCGCTGTCAATGTGATGACGTCATCATATGACTAGTCGACTCAACGTTGACTTTATTGACAAAAAATAAGTAAATCTGAAAAAATCTGAAGTCAGTAATACCCTACAACACACAGTGGGTGTCAATATCATTCTCATATTGCCCAACGGAGCTGGATTAGGTATCATAACAATGTCTCCGATGCACAGGCTGATCTATGTATTTCAGTTCTATAATGCTGTATGTTAAAATCACATGCCCTTACTATGTCATGTGTGCACTTTAGACCTATACCTTATGCACACAGTACACAGAAAACATAGTCTTCTTCAATTCTTGTAATTTACAGATATTGCTTTTGTTTTCAACTTCATGTTTTCTTTTACTCAGAAGAAAGCTTGTTTTAATCCACCATTATATAGGGCTGCAACAACTAGTCGACTACTAGTCTCAAAATTAGTTGGAGGTTAGTTAGTGACATCATCATATGTATCCCACAGCATGAAGTCCAATGATAAATAATGTTTTCATCGTAGCCAGTTGAACTAGCTCATGAATGAGACATCTCACTTTGCCCAAATCTTTGACGCACTGACAGCACATGCACTCTAATGATCATGAACAGAGGTCAGTAGCAGTAGAAGCAGAAGTCACGGCCCAAAGTTTGAATGATCTTGAAGGTGTAGATGTCATAAAGAGGTGTAGATGTCAAAAGAGCATCATGTTGCAGTAAGATCTTGCACCATCTTTCTTGTTATGTATTTCTGTCCGTGCAACGCAACTGCCTGTACAACATTTCATACAGGACAAGTGTGTCATAGTGATGGATGGTGGAAAGAGGAAAATGTGCTGTGTTATAACATGTTGAAGAAATCAAGGCTTATATAACTGCACTGTCTTTGCTCACAATTTTGTTTTTGTACAGCATGTTCAGACATGGAAAGGAAGTTTTACTATGTCACAAAATCAGTCGTACATTGGTGCTTTACAATAAAATAGATCTATTGTTCCCATGTGATGATGTTTTTTTTTTTTAACTATCTCATGTTCAAAGAAAATGTTTAGTTTTTATATTTACAAGTTCCTACTGGTCCCAAATGGCAAGAAGAAATAAAAAAATGCAGGCAAAATCTGGTGTAAAAGGAGGAGAATCTGCTGCCATTTCCTCTTAGTTACAAACATGGCCAAGGACAAATGCATGCTTATGGGACAGCACAGGTACTTGAATAAATAATGAAGCATCTTCTCTGATTCCTAGGTGTCAGACTATGAAATGCAGTGGGTGATTCGGGTTGTGGTGGTGGTGGTGGGTGTGGTCGGAACCTCCATAACATTCTACGCCGACAGTACCTTGGCCCTTTGGATCCTCGGAGCAGACGTTGCTTACACCCTAATCTTCCCCCATCTGGTCGCTGTGCTCTTCTTCAAAGTGACAAATGGTTTCGGTGGTACTGTGGGTTACATCTTGGGGATTACTATAAGGATTTTGGTGGGTGAAAGTACCATAGGTCTCCCTGTTGTTCTCCCTCTTCCCGGCTGCACATTGGTAGATGGCGTCTATGTACAGAAAGCCCCTTTCAGGACATTCTCCATGCTTTGCACCCTGGTCACCATTGTATTATTTTCCTCCCTGGCTTTATTCATCTTTGACCGTGGCCTGTTACCTCCACACTGGGACCTTTTCAATGTGAAATCCAGTGTTTCTGGATCTCCAGAGAGTCCCGTCACACAGAGTGTTAGCGAAGAAGCTGAAAGTGACACCCAGTGTGACAACAACGGCCAAGGAGTTGCTTTACAGCCAATGTTACAGTCTTAATCACAAACATCTTTTCATTTTTATACAGCTGTTGATATTTTCATTTGTTTGAATAGATATGTAGGAAACTACACTTGAAGTAGGTTTTTATTTGTTAAATAGGGATGTGTGCCAATAACCAATGATTCATAATGATAAGCATATTTGTCCTCTTTTTTTAAGAGTCAGCTCATTTTTATTTGAATTCAGAGGATAATTTACTTCAGAGAGATTTGGAACTCTTGCATATGGCTCTGTTTCGGCCCAAGTGCTGAATATGTTAAATAAAGTCTGAAAAATTGTGGAAGCAGTAAGAAGTTTTAAATTCACTCCATTTACACATACAGTTTGTGTGATATTACTGATTTCTGTAGTAAAAAGTGGTGTTATAAATGGAAGAATTTACATAAGACAGGATGTTATGAGGAAATAAACCCCTTCACTCACACAGCTTGTACATTTGGACCTCTCAGCACCACTTATAAATGACGTTTTGGGTCACTAAAGATTGTTAACAGCTCATTAAAACCAAGAATGAAATTATGTCAAACCCCAAGTCCTCCATGTCCATAGACTCTTTGTGTACATGTTTCTATGTTTATACTTGAAATAACATCAGATAAAGGGGATGTATAGGTGTCTACGCATCTGGTTAGCATTTGCTATTGCCACAAGATAGTTTGTATCCAGAGTAAATAAATGACAGTAGATCAATTAGTTCTACCTGCAGTAGATCAAGGTCAGCACTGACAGATTAGGAAATGTGCATATGCATTAGTTCTGTGGTGAAATCTGAGATATGAAAAACCTGAACCAACACTAAGTTGAGTTTATTGTTTAACTAATGAAACTAATGTTTAACTCATGCACCTCTGCATCATCCAATATGACCTGATCCACAGTATGAAGTCCACCAGAAACATTTTTTTCCTTGTGTTCTTGTATGAACATAAATATTTTGTAAAAGAGGGGAAATGTCAGTGTATAAATATGCCTGTATTAATGTGAACTGGCGATATGTTTAAGACCATATAGACTGCATCTTAGGGTGAGGAGCTCAGTCACCAGGGAGGGGCTTGGAGTACAGCTGCTGCTCTTCCACATCAAGGGGCCAACTGAGGCAGCTCGGGCATCTGTTTCAGATGCCTCCTGGGTGCCTCCCTAGGGAGGTGTTTTGGGCATGTCCTGCCTGGAAGAGACCTCAGGGAAGACCTAGGACATGCTGGAGAGACTGTGCCTCTCGGCTGGCTAGGGAAAGCCACAGGATTCCCCCAGAAGATGGATGGATGGATGGATGGATGGATGGATGGATGGATGGATGGATGGATGGATGGATGGATGGATGGATG
>JAPTMW010000001.1:38008922-38022625 GCA_029822955.1 Ostorhinchus angustatus
AATGTGACTAAAACTAAAATGGCATTTTTGTCAAAAGACTAAGACTAAATCAAAATTTGATGACAAAATTAACACTGCTACAAATATTAAATATCATAATTTTTTGAATGAATGCTTTATTTTGAACATGTTCATTTAAACTATTCAACAAAACAATATGTTACAAATCAATAATATTTAGTTAACAACTAACAAAAATACATGCATTTACAACACATCAACAGTGATATACTCGCTCAACCAAGTGCTGGGTTTCTAACCTTTGCTTATACTACAGTATGTTCCAGACAGATTTGCTTTCTGCAGGAGATTTCACACTGAACTGTCTAGAACACACAGAAGAGGCAGGACCTTGGCTCTGCAACCAGGTCCTTGTATTTTGTACTTTCTAGGATTAAACTTGGAAATAGGTGAGCTGTTAATATTAATCATCATCAAATTGAAAGAATTCTGCCTTTCTCATTTGCGTAATCATGTGTCTTTCAACGAGACGTGCAGTGACCTGTCAATCAAGTGGAGTGACAGTGGCACCTGAGGTGTCCAATCAGGTTCCAGAAGTGGTCAGCGCAAGTTAGGAATATTTTCCTGGGCATAACCCGCCCTACTCTGCCTCTGATTGGGTCATCAGTCCTCATGCCTAAACTTAACCAATCTAATCAGTGAAGGCAGTGAGTACAAGCCATTTAGAGGCAGAGTAGGGCGGGACATGGCTTCACCATTCTAGGGAAAAAAATGGGCAATTTCGCTCAAAGATACTACTGAACGGTGCGCATCAGGGGGATTTAGAAGCAGGTATACACAATGCTGACTGAAAAATAAGTTTGTATTCCCTGGACTACACCAATGGCTGGAATGGAATGGAATGGAATGGAATGGAATGGAATGGAATGGAATGGAATGGAAATCTGTTGGTCTCAAGGTCTCACTCTGAAATTATGAGTTCTTCTCCTCCCACTGTGGTCTGAGACCAAGTCAAGACCGAGTCCTTGAAAGGCCAAGTCCGAGACGAGACCGAGAAAGCAGAAAATGGTCTCGAGACTGGTCTTGAGTCCGAGACCTGACTTGAGTAGTACAACACTACCAATGAATCTATCACTACCAATGTGTGTGCCATCAGGGAAGAAAAAAAATCCATTGATTAAATAAGCTGGTCATTCATTATTATTCAGTTAAATTCAGAAAGTCGACCTGACAAACACAACCAACCCCAGATCATAACACTGCCACTTCCATAGGCTTATACTGTAGGCACTAGATGTGATGGGTGAATCGCTTCTTTCACCTCTCTTCTTACAATGATGCGCCCACCACTCTGGAACAAGGTTACTCTGGACTCATGAGACCATATGACCTTTGCTCCAGAGCCCAATCTTTATGCTCCTTGGCTAATTTAAATCCTCTGCCTTGACTCTGGACTATTGCCTTTTCCAGAGTTAAAGCTGGAACCCTAAATGGGTCACAGTGCTGTTTCTATTGGGTCAACAGAAGGGGATTGAGTTCATTTTTTAATTAAATTAGTGGAAGGGTGTTTTCTGGAAGAGTTTCTAAATACAGATACAGATGAATTTGATTGATCCCAAGGGGAAAATCACTGCCGTGGTCATAAACATGCAACAAAAGGAAACAAAGTAAAAAGATACAAGATGAAAATGGTATTTTAATTTACTCTGATTTTGACAATTCAGGAAGGAGTGAAAAAAAAATCATGGTGCATTTTTGTGAAGCTGAGTTGCAAAGGCACATAAAATTGATTTTGTGGGTCTTAAGCTGAAACATTTCTGAACTAGTGCTGTAATTCAATTGAAAGTCCTATCTCACAGTTTTAGAAAAGTGTTAATGCATCTGTCTATGGTCCATTCCCTCTCTTTCACCAAGTTTCAGAAAAATCAGTGCAACATATATTACTGAATGTGGCTCACACAAGAATGCATGAAAATTGGTCTGGTTTCTCCTTCCATACACTTAGCACTCAAAGTTCTTTGTACTCTTTCCAGCTCAAAGGGGGTTGATAAACAAGTTATCCTGCAACAACAAAACGCCAAAAAAACTCTAGCCCACATCTGGTTCAGATTTGGCATGAACATGCATTTTATGATCTTGTTAGTTCTAATACAATGTCAGTCAGTGTTCAAGGACATGGACAGACTGCCTACTCAGCTGATGTCCAGTGTGTACGTAAAAGTTGTAAGTTTTAAACAAATATTGAAGCCCATGCTGACATACATTGCAAGTGCTTTACCTTTTTCTCTCAGTGAGAAAACAGATTATCCACACTTAACATAATGTAGTTAAAAGTCAAAAACAGCACATGGACATTCAGTCAGAAATTACGTACATCTCATTCAAGAAAATCAATAAAACATTGAATGGTGAAATCTAGGACTTTATTAATTCACAACTCATGTATTGAAAACATTCCATGCACAGTGTTTATATCATACTAATGTTGACAATAAAGATGAAGAAGGTCATCATTTCATTATTCAAACTTCTTATGGTTTTGTTTATGCTCTTTGCTTTTATAAAGATAATTTTTTGAAGCTATGCTATGAAACTTGGACACCAGGCATCAAAAGTACACGTGAGAAATGAAATATGTGTCCCATTTTAGGTTATTAAATGAAGATGTTATTCATTTGCATATAATTCAGGGAAATGAGATTAAATCAGAAGTGATTACTCAAAACATATGTGGACACAAATATTGATGCCAGATGTGAACGGACACACTGAAGGCTTCCTCTTGTGATTAGACCAAGAAAAATGCATGTTAAAGCCACAGCCTTTGACATGAAGTCTGCATCTACTCACACCTCGCATTCCTTCAGTAAACCAACAACATATACATTTATTTCAGCAATATCTGTTTTTGAGGTTCTCCGCCTTTGCCAGTAACTCGTTTTCACTCACAAAAATGTCAGTTCATAGACATCAAGGTTTTGTACAACACAACATCCAGCCACAGATTAAGAGAGTGAAGCATGAATCTTGAAGAGGAGTTTTTCTCCAATTCACATTTAAGTGAGGTGTCACATTTGTATCATGTTCAACTTCCTCACCTATTACACCTTGTTACTATTTTCCTCTCACTCAAGTCTGGTTTACATGAGTCACAGTTTTACACTTGTAGTTATGCTCCATATGGTTTAGAGCTAAATATAGTATTGTCACTATTAATATCATGAATACCAATGAATTTCTGTCTGCATCTGACACTGTGGACCATGCTCTGCCCCTACAGAGGCTACATGATGTTGGGTTTAAATCTGGGTCCTGTAAACAGCACCAGGACTACTGGTCTCATATATTATTTAGCAAATAATCATTCTGAATTTGACCACTTTCAAAAGGGATTCCACAAGGATCAGTACTAGGTCCTGTGTCTTTAAGTCATATTGATGATAGATCTATACTACATGTCTAACACATTCACCCATTAAAATCCTCCAGCAAGCTTTTGATAGATTGCAAGATTTTGTCTTAGCCTGAAAGTAGGTCTTACTTTTACCAAGGCAAAATACATGACACTCTCAAGAGCTACAGCTATTGTAAATGACGGTTTGTATATTATCACTTTGACAGGACACTGTATTGTGGACAACAGTAGTTCTGCTATTCATTGAGAGTTTTTACAAATTTTCCAAACAGAAATGAGTTTTATTTTTTCTTCTGAATTTTTCAACACAAATACCATACATAAGTCTGAATAGGTTGGCTTAGAATTTTGCGCAGCATTCCCACTGAATGAAGGCCGGACTAAAAATAACTGGAAATTTTTTTTCTCCAATTTGTTCTGCCATTATACATATACAGGTGGTCCTCGGGTTACGAACAAGTTCCGTTCCTATGCTGGTGACGAAACCCGAATTTCCACCTAAGTCGAAAATTCTTAATAAAGGTCGCCACGGTCGACCAACTGAAGCCTAAGGCTTTACCAATGTTCGTCGGTGTCTCGCCTTTCTCCGACTTTTTGATGATATCCAGCTTCGTTTCTTGTCCGGACCAGCATCGCTATGAGATCCTGCTTTCTTTTTTGGGGCCATGATGTGAAAAAGGAGGGTGTCAAAGGCGAGGATACCGAGAAAATTATAGAGCATCGTAAAGTCGAAACGGCGTAGGTCGAGTACGGCGTAACCCGAGGACCACCTGTACAAATATATATTTATGTACCAGTTAAGGCAATAGGCTTCAGTTTCACCTGTCAGCAAATGAACAAGATTCAGCATCCCTGTGCAAATCAGTCATTTCAGATTAATTTTTAAATATTTCATTAGTAATACACAACTTTACATTAACATTGAAGTTGATGAACTTGAGAAGATTTTAAAACAGGGTGGTGTATTGACCTTTTTTCACCTATATATCACAGTTTAGTCAGATATTTCAGTTTCCACCTCAAAAACTATGTTTAGGTACTTTAGGAGCTTCAAGTGTTACCTTATTTGGGATAGACGTTAACACTTTCTGATTAGAACTGAACAACATTTAGGTTTGGTTAAAAAGGCAAGAGATGAAAAAGCTCCCCTGTACTGCGGTGTATAAAAAGAAGTAAAACAAAATGCAAGATGTAAGAAGTTTAAGAAAAATGAGGCTACACTATACAGGTGAATAATGGTAGGATGCACACTATTAGTACGCTACACAGATTTCTATGTGAAAGCAAAATAAACAACTTGTAATTTAAACAATGTAAAAAAAGAAATAAAAAAAATCAATGTTGCCTTGACCTTTGGACTCTTGAAGTTGGAAAATGCCCCAAATATTTAGGTGAAATGGACCAAAGCCATGTGGATGATTCTTCGTTTTTGATAATGCACAGACTTTTTAAGAATTGCCATCCTCAACTGAACTGCTCCCCCATCAAACCCTACACATACCACTAAACCCCCCCCCCCCCCATGTTGTAGTTCTGAGAACTGAATGATAGAAACCAGTCCTTTCTGCATGTGAATGTGGGAATGAAGGGAAAAGAGTGGAGAGAAGAAAACAAAGAAACAAAGAAGAAATATAAAGAAATGCATGTCGAAGACCAGGAAGGAAAGGAGAGCAGGCAGAAAACTCTGAAGCACGCAACCTCTGCCAGCAGCATGAAGAAGTGTTAAAATTAACTAGCATGTGTATTTGCATGTGTGCACGCACATAGACACATAAAGAGACGAGTTCCTGAGCTTTTCTTGGTACAGGAAGAGAGTTCTTAAAGTGAAAGCACTGCCTCAGCGCTACACAGCCAGGCTCTTTGTTGATTCACACACAGAACAAGAACACTAGATCAATCTGCTTACTGTATATGACTGAGAAAATGAGAGGTGTTTTCGATGGGCACTATAGATGCACACTGTAGTATCCACTTATCGAACGTTTTTGGTGCAATAAATAAGACAGGACTTCATACACTTTTCAGTTGTTAAAAACAGGATGCTTGGATTTTATGCCATGACCTGGACCAACTCATTTAACAACTATTTCTATTACTACTATGTTTTGTACTATCAAGGCCAAACTGATGCTATAAATTTGCTTATTTATGTGCTACTCTACAAGGATCGAAGGTTTCACACGTCATATTTTGTCAAAAGCAAGAAAGTCACGTCTTCTGCCACCAATGTGAAAATATGTAAAAAGTGTCTGAAAATATTTGGCTTTGAGGCCACGTGAGACAAAATCCTGAATATTAACTTCACCTGGTCAGTACAAAGACGTCTTTTAAATGAATGCATGCTTTCATCAGCACATACAAACCTGGCTTTTATGTTTCAATTTTTTAAAACCAAATCCCCTATCTGTGTCTTCTGCTCTCCCTTATTTTTTCTGTCTCACTCTTCCACATGATTTACTAAATGCTTCATACACTAAACCATATGGACATAACAAGCAAAGCTTTGTGTGGAGATCTCAGGCAAGAAGACCCGCCTTCACTCACACATGAGCACACACCAATAAAACTGGAGTGAGTATAAAAAAAGAAAAAAAAAAACAGTCTGAGTGTAGATGTTTTTCTCAGTGTATTACAGCTGTGTGAGGATTTTGTTAAGCTGTGAAACACAGCATATAGGTGACAGAAGGAGAGGTCCAGTGAGTCATTCCTAAAAGCAAAGGGAGGAAAAAAATGACAGTATGACAGAAGCTGAAAACATTCTGGAGGCAGTTCATAGGAAGCTAAAGAGTGCTGGAGAAAAAGGATGAAGACACATAAGAGATGAGTGAGCTGAAGAGACAGAGAAAGGGGTGGGGGTCATTATACTGATCATGAGCAGCTGGAGGTGCCAAACTCATCCTCATGTGGATCACAGTAGAAAAGCTGGCTGGGTCCACCCCTCCCCTTCCTCATGCTGGACACTAATTGGCTGCAGACAGGAGCACCAAGTCAGTCACCAATCAGGTGGCAGTAGTGGCAGTTCCCCTCTCTCCCTTTTGTTGTCACTCAGTTCCCGCCCACCTCCTGAACTTTAAAATGAGAGGAGGGCTGAGCGATGATTCTAGAGACTTCCATCCTACCTAGTCGTTGAACCTGCCTCACGAACGTCAACTGTGAATCCTTTCCTCCACTTCCACAACCTCATCACCATCATCATTACCACAGCAGAACACTTTGTTAAAAACTCCATCCAATTTTTTGGCTTTTTCTATTGAACTGTTTTTCGCCTAAATCATAGAGATCACAGTTTGTACTGCCCTCCATCCCTTGGCAGTCTCAATACTGTCGAACACCGTGAGGGAGTGCTGGAGTGAATGAGTCTCTTCTCTCTTCCTGGACTGAATTTATCATCTGGCCTGTTCTTTCCACTGAGAATAGCCTCTGTCCTCTCTTCACATCATCACTAAGAACTGACTCGTACCCTTAACTTCTAGGTATGTATTCTACCACTGAATCTGCTTACTTTGATGTGCAGTGTTACATACTACTTCTTGTTTATCCCTATTATCTGTACTTTGACATTTGGGCTGCATTTTGGAAGCTACAGAAGACATATTTCGAGTGTATGTGTGCATTTTCTAAGAAGGCTATTTTGGAGCGGTCAAATTGGGACACTAAGTGAAAGTGCATGCCTGTCCTAGAAATAGCCCATGTAGTGCTGCTGCGGAGCCAGATTGATTCTTTTTAATGTGTATGACTGCAGCTGCTACCTGTGTTGTTTGTTTGTTTGTTTTTCAGTCTATCAGTGGTTTTGATTAGCTGTAATTTTCCACATTGCATTTAGTCCAGGATAAGAAAAGTGGTAGAGGTTGCAGTCACACTGATGATAAATGAAGTGAAATCTGAAAAACCAACACTTAATGCAAATCAATTGTGCTGTAACAATTATGTCCTGTTTTGTAGAATGTAGTTGTTGTTTTTACCTCCTTTGTTTTCATTGAAAGTTGTTGAGGTCCTCACTAACGTTTGTATTATTTAAATGAATATTCTAATGTGTTTGTATTGGATGCTTGTTATTTATTTTGAAAAATAATCCACAAGAGGGCTTTAAATGTGTCAAAACTCCAGATACAATATTTGTATATTGTTTGTGTATTTTTATTTATTTATTCATTTATTTAATTTTTCTTATTTTCATAGTGGCATTTCCTGGCAGCTCTAATTCAAAACTTTTTTTTCTCGACTTCCTCCCTGTATTTTCTCTTCAGGCCCATTCAAATAATTCTTATTGCCATTAATCCAAACCAAATCCTCCATCCCTGACTTTGGTTGGGCTGACAAGCCTCATCCTGATGTCCTCATCACAGCATCTAAAACACAACATCCAAGTTCAAATGTTAGAAACTAGGTCACTAACTCTGAAACTTTGTCTTTATGTCCTTTGTGTTTCTCGCTTGACCTTTAACACATCCACCCGGGTGTTGTGAGTGAATGCACGACTCGTATCAGGCAGTGATTGGAAATCTTTGCTTTTTCCTGAATCACTCACTTGTAACACTTGAATCAAGAACTTATCCAAGCATAGGCTCTAAATCTTTGTTTTGTCTCAAGTTGCAATAGATGATTTACCAGAGGACTAAGTTAAATTTCTCCCATCAAGTTAATCTCACAGGTATTTAGGGACTCAACAAAGAAAAAACTAGCAGTAAAAAAGCCTCTTCTTTTTCTCTTTCCATGCTCTCTCTCTGTTGGTCCTTCTGACTAGCTGGGTTTTCATTACAGTTTTCTGCAAAATAAAACACATATCTCTACAATTTCGACCGTACAATTGCTACGTGTAGGTGTTTCCATTGAAGAGTGTTTGGCTTCTAATGCGTGATTCTATTAAAGTCCTGTCTCATGACATGTTGTAATTCTTGTAAAATATTGCATAGTTCTCACAAGATGCTCATTTAAGGAAGATGGACGCGCTGAGTTTCATGCAAAACCTCCACGGTGTTGGCGCTGTACTGTCAGTTGCATCTACTGCTATTGCAGTGACTGTCTTAAACAACAAAAGAAGAGAACGTATAATCATCCCATGGCGAAGTCCTTATTTATGGCAGCGGCCATGCATTATGGATTTCAGGGAGAGAATTGTACATCAGGAATTTACCAGCGAGTTGTGGATCCAGAATTTCTGAATGGCAATGTTTAATGAACTGTGTGACGTTACTGAAGCTCGCATGGGACCAGACTTGTCCTGCCATTGGGAAGAAGTTCCTACAGAAAAGCAAGTGGCTATTGCCCTATACAAACTAGAACCACCTGTTCTGAGTACAGGGTAATAGGTGAGATGTTTGGCATGAGCAAACCATCATGCACAGATGTGTGAAAATGTGTTTCTCTTACACTTTTGCGCTGTACTTTTATAGCCAAACACCTCAAATAACATCTCATGAGAGTGTAAAAACATTGGTGATCGTTGACAGTTTTTGGGATATTTCTGTGTTTCCATTACCAGTTTTCTATTGCACAATAAACAATTTGAGCATTTCTGAGGGTAATGGAAACCCAGCTACTGTCTCCCTCAATGTCTGTGAAACACAACCCATTTGTGTCTGGAGCCCAGTGTGGTCACATTTCACTCTTTATATCAACCTGAAACTCCTGGAGCAGTATGCACATGTAGTGAAAGTTACTCAATTTAGGGCTTAAAAAAGGGTCGTTGCATGCTCTCCATATAGTGAATTTGCAAGGGAGGGAGTGGCAGCAGCAGAGATTGAGGGGAAGAGGCAGCACATTCACAGTTGGCAGAAGAGTCTGAACGGAAAAGTACTGAGAGGCAGTGAGTAGATAGTTAGAGTCTAAAGGGGTGGGAGGGAGAAAACAAGAGTCATTACTGGACCCATGCCAACACATACCTCTGCACCTGTATGAAAGAAAATACCTGTCCAAAGATTTATGGCAATTTAAAACAAATTTAAAAGGTATTCTCATGGCAGAGCACTCTTGTGGCTCACTGTGATGTGTCTAGCTGTTGTTCAGTGAGACTCTAATGCTCTAATCACCAGTTACATGAGACATTTTACAGTTAAATCCCTTGCTGGGGTTCAGAGCTTCATTTTGTTTGCTTCAAAAGACAAAGAACTATTTAGAAACTGAAACATTCAGCAATCTGACTCTCCCTTACAGAAGGAGTCATAAGCAACAATCAAAAACTGTATATTAGTGTGAGTCTTTCCAAATACTAAGCGATGCACAGTGCTTTGTACAATTCCATTAAAACCATTTAAATCCTTGAAGCAACATATGACTTTCATCACAAACTCACTCATTCATTCATTCATTATCTGAACCCTCTTTATCCTCATTATGGTCACAGGGGTCACTGGAGCCTATCCCAGCTACTTATAGGGGAAGGCGGGGCACACCCTGGACAAGTCGTTCATCACAGTTTTTTTTTTCAAATTTGTAAAACCAGAGTGATAGCCTAATTATCGCTAATCCATTAGTCTTTCTGTGCTTATGCACCTGAATCACTTCCCTCAAGGTGAACAACTTTAAAGAATACTTCATTATAATCACAGTCCACTTGTTTACATAAAAAACCGAAACATCACTCAGGACTTTTTGGAAATTTTGTTATGAAGTGCATTGTGGGAAAGGGAATTCCAGGCAGTAGCAATTTTGCAGTCTCTTGCTGGACCCAAATGTCAGCTTTACATCCATTCACCGACTATACTCATTCTTTAAAACAACCCTGGTGGACTGTATAATTTTATGTTGTAGCGATTTGGCTCATTTTCTTGCCCAATATGTGGGAAACTGCTTTCGCTTCCCACAATGCACTTCGCAACAAAGTTTCCAAAAAGGCCAGAGAAACATTTTGGTTTGTTATGTAAAAAAGCGGACTGTTTATGATAGCATCAGCTTTGAAGTTGTTCACTGTGAGGGCAGTGATTCAGATGCGTAAGCACGGAAAGATTAATGGATTAGTGATAATTAGGCTATCGCTCAGGTTTTACAAATTTGAAAAACAATTTGTGATAGTCATATGCTGCTTTAAAGTAGTTTTCAGGGTACCCTTAATCCTCTATGATAATTATATCCTCAAACGAAGTTTCGGGGATATTATGTTTTTGGTCCGACCGCTGCCGCCAGCTGCACTGGCTCCACTGCTGCCGGATATCCTTCATGTTAATGCGATAACTTGAAAAATATTGAGTTTACAAATTCCAAATTTTCAATATCATGGAGAGGAAGAACTGATTCGATTTTGGACGATTTACAATTTCTAGATTGCCCACAAGGGGCCACTCAAAAGCTTAAAATTGCTTAACACTCTTTTGTTCATATCTCAGGAACTATTTGTCTGATTGACTTCAAATCAAGTGCAAATGAAAGGTCATGACCTGCGGATGCCTCACGTCATAACTTCATAGCTGTCTGATTAAGGATTGGGGGCATTTGGGGGTATACCCCTAGCCTTTGAGTCCGACAGTTAGTTTTGTCTAGTTTCTTCGTTTATTTAATCTTAATACTGGTTGGGTGGGGACTTACAGTAGGTATTATTCTAATAAATGTGTTTCTGTCTTGTTTGTGGTGCTTATGTTGAAAGGATTTTTTTTCTCTTTTCGGTTTACAATTACTACACTCACCCCCAAGAACATGGTGCTCATAATGATCGGGTGGTTTCTTGATAATTTAATGTACCTGCGAGGTACAATTTGTAAGGAGATAGAAACGTTTACATGAATTGATTGCGTAAATTGAAAGCTTAAATGCAAGCTTATACAGAAGTTACGTACTACCACCGTTCAATGCTTGAGCAGTGTAGGTGAGGGAATGATGGAAAATTACCAGGCAGTGAGTAATCAAGTTGACGGAAGTTCACAGAAGGGGAATAAAAACTTGACACTGATGCATGATACTGATGAGGCACTTTTAATGCGGCTGTGTGAAGGGGGGCTTTTTAAAAATTACATATGTGTGCTGAGGTAGAGAAGAATAGTTATGAAGTTCTCTAGTTATTCTGTGTGTTTGTGTCGCCACTGAGATAAACATGTGCTTAGTGGACTGAAAATGGTTCAGCTATACATGAGGCTAATTTGGAAGCAACAGAACAAAGTTTGTGTTCTCATCTATTTCTCACACAAACAGCCACACACAGATGCATGCATACACACCCCTCACATGGACCTCTACACGTGAGAGCACTCCCAGCTGCCAACGGTGAACTTCAAGCAGTAGGGCCTCATCTAAAGAAAGAAAATTAGTTCATTATTTGCCATAGATGTAAAAGAAGAATCTTAATCAACACATTAAGTTTTCCCCCATGGTAATCATATGCAAAATAGATACAAGTTAGCAATCAACTGTTATTGTATATTTAATTGCTGTTTTCATGGAACCCAAAGCTAGACAGAAGAGTAAGGCCAAAATGCATGTATTAGATTTCATTTGAAAGGAACATCCTCTAGTGTGTGTGCTTAACATAAGATACACAAACCTAAACTACATCAGTCTTAACATAGCTCAAATGTGACCCTCTAAAAGAGGTTTGTAAAGGACAGTGTAAGTTTTTATGCCTGAAGTCACTGATATGGGTCAAAAAACAGATCCTATACTTCCAATTGTCTTTCATCAGCTGTTTGCTGCCTTTTAAGTACCCACTTTCAAAATGCCACATACCTCCAATTTTCATGTAAAGCCTCAGGCTGAGTTTACTCATGATAAGTTGGTTGACCCACATGTGTAAAATCAGTGTCCTTTTATTTCCATACTATATTACAAAGTTAAGCATCACTGGCAGCCTTTCGGGAATGCTCTGCAAAGGAAGCAGATGAGGTTTTATTCGTTCTTGTTGTACATAACTCTGGTTCCCTAAGAGTTTTGTTGTTGTCTGCTTGGAAGATGTGTACAGCACACAAATTAAATATTAACTTGGTATCCCTTCAGAGTTGACTTAGGATCCAAACATTGAGCATTCTACAGTGAATCCAGACCCTCAACAATGGCAAAAAATATATATACGAAGCTTTTTGTAAATGAAGTGGCTGAATTGTATTCCATGTAACAAACAATGCATTTGTCTTGTGTTGTATTTAGAGCAGAGAACAGTTAACATTAGTGCATCCACAGCCACAGTGAGGTAAATGAGATAATCCACAGACAAGTCCTCATGGTCTTCATCTATGATGTTGATAGGCTAGCAACATATGAGTGCATTTGAGTGGTTTAGGAATTGGTGGATGTGTTTTTTACTTAAATAGGTCAGTAGGCAGACGTTCTCTATAGGCGTCGCTGGACTACTCTGTGTAATATCTTGCATACTTTTACAGCGAGGAGCGATGCCTGACCACAGTGGTCTGGCAATAGATCAAGCCTAGTCTGCAGAGTCTTGATCTTGCCAGTAAATTACACAGAAGATATCCAAGTATGCTGTCTCTGAAGAGAAGTCAAGGATTTATTATTATAACCATTATTTAACCAGGAAAAAGCTCATTGAGATTAAAAATCTATTTTCAAGAGTGTCCTGGATTGACACAGATATGTAAAGCTTTATGGCTTCTTTTACTTCAATATTTTTGGTTTTTATGGAGCTTTAACAGCATAATTTATTCACACAACTTACAGCCTGTAATGAAGGACTTGATGTTTTTGAGCAGCCACTTGGTGTCAATCACAGATTCAACAAGTCACAACTTCACCACTAGTTGGCACAATGCTGAAATTAGATCTTATTTTTTGTGGCAGCAATAAATAAAATGTACACAGTCTGTGTCATAAATTCTGAATCTGTCAATTTATTGAAGGGTACATATATCGGAAGTAAATGTCTCTGATATTCATGGGACAGAGACACAGTGTCCTCTGATTCCTTTTTGAATGTTTTCTTTGTTTTACAAGTAGATGAAAATACCAGCAGCCCACAGGGAATTGGCTGCCACCCCTGTAGAAGCAGAAGGCCCATGACCATTTAAGAGTCCTGTAGTTTCAGACACTAAGCACTCAGACTGTTTCTCAGTGTTGGCCATAGCATCAAAAATTCCCAGTGTAGCATGAGCCTTAGAAATTGCTGCCTAACGCTCCCATCCCATGTTGCATTTAGTTCATCAAGTGCTGGAGTCTTGAAGTTGCTTTTTATTACTTCAGATTATCATCAGGACATCAGGCTTCAACGGCTTCTCCCACCACACTATGCACTGTCACTGTGTAGTGTGATATCTTCAAAGAAATACAAACAAGCCAGCTAACAATGAACAGATTTTTTATTCACAATCCAGAATAACCATCAAGTGTAATTTAGCTTAGTGCAACTGTTAATGAAAAGCGAAGAGGTGTGAAGTCCAGCAAAAAGTCCAGA
>JAPTMW010000001.1:38240999-38251219 GCA_029822955.1 Ostorhinchus angustatus
CTATTTAGCAGCAGGATACCCGCTACCTTTTCATCATTGTTGAGGCAGTGGAGATTGGGATCTTCCCACTTTAGTTAGATGCTCAGACAGGAAAGGCTTGTGTTTGAGCAATAGCTTCTTACATTTAAAGCCTCTGTAGAACAGGAATGAAAATTAAGACTTTACAGACACTGGAAAATGTGAGATATTTTAAAACTTACAATACACATGCTGAAAAATGAAAGTAGTAATTGTGCAGTAAAATGGTCCCTAGAAGTATTTTGCTATTACATGTGATATTTCTAGATTCATGACTTCTCATTTGAACTATTTCGTATTTTGAAATCTGCAGTAGTTTCATACGTAAGATCATCATATATTTGTGGTATTGACATTGCGTTAGAACCACACATCTCTGTAAGTGCACTTTTCATAAGCTCAGAAAATCTGACTTATTTTCAGTTTATGATGATGCATTTTCTGGTGAATCCAAGAGGGTTTTAAAGAGTTTATTTGGTTCAAGAAGGAGTAGATTCTGAAAAACAACCAAACCTGTTAGACAGATGCAGTGGAATAGGAAGTCTAGTACTCAGTGGAAAGTGGCATGAGAAGGAAATACTACATTTCAAGTACCTTTCAAATGTGTGTTCAATGCATCACTTAGTAACATAACAATAAAGAGTTGTTACCTGCAAAGATGTTAAGATAGTTTGGTTAATCCTGGGTCTTGAGTATTACCTGTGTGATCATCTTGAACATCATCTTCCAGATATCACCTACATTTTTGATTAATATAATATCATCTTAGGAGCAAAGTAGCTGCTGACACCTTTGAGAATAAAACCTATATTCCGTCTACATAAGTGTATGTGTTGAGACCACTTTAACTTATTTTAGGCAGGTGAAGTGGCTGTTTTAATATTTCACTTTTTTGTCACACACACAAACTTGCTTAGTCATTCTCAGTGACTGACAATCGTCATGTGTATCAGTTCTCACCACACCCCTGGTAGTTGTTTAGCTCTAAGCCTGAGTTACCTGGTGGGTCACACACTTCAGGTTGTGTCTGTGTAGTCATGTGTGTCAGGAGCCAGAGGCTCATTTGCAGACTTGCATGCACACATCACTGTCAACCCGTTTCTATCCAAAAGCGCTTCAAATTTTAACTGAATTATCAGAAAATCTGCAAAGGAAAATGCACATTTCTGCACACTTCTATCCCCTTACTGTTAGTCTAAATATTAACAGTTGGGTCATCATCCTAATCATTCTCAAAATAGTTTCTGATTGGCCTGTTAGATGTAGTGTTTCATGCAATAGTGTGCCATGATGTTGTGATTGTAAGCAGTTTAAAGACAGAAACTTATAGCTGGCTTTAGCTTTTGACCCGCAAATTAAACAGTTAGTAGTTAATAACATGGGTTGCTCCATGCCAATTTCAAGTTCGCATTGAACTGATTTACAAGAAAAAAAAATGCTGTGTTAACTTCTGTTAAATTCATGCAATGTGCTTTGCAAATTACAGCTCTAAAATATTTTTTAGACGTTTGTTTAGTTTTTTTGTTTTGTTTTGGGGTTTTTTTGTGGGGGGGGTAGCCCTTCTGAGCATGTACTCTAAGCATAATCACTTCTGTATTTTTGACTGCATTGAGTTGAAGGTTGTTCTAAATACATAACAAACTCTACTGAGGTTTTAGATGCCTTTTCTTTAAAGAAAGTACATGACCAGATCAGGAAAAGTTTCCTGTTTTGGATGACCTGGTATGGAATGACTTGAAGTGATCAAACTCTTCCAATTACAATTTTACAATTTACACTTTCTCTTAATTCAGTAAATGTTGTAATGTTTTTGTTGGTCCACAGAGGTACACACACAACTACAACACTGTATTTTTTCGCAATTAGCTTTTCCAATTGTCCCAACTCTAAAACCTTTTGACATTTTTTCTGAATTATTCATATTTTCACTTAAGAGTTATTATTATGTCATTATGTAGAAATTGTAAATGAGAAAAAAAAAACAACTGAATGATTTTCGACATTTGTTTGTGTGTGTTTGCAGTGTCTGTGCGTGCAATAGTCGATAGGGGTATGTTTTCATTCCATTTACTTTGTTTTTATTCTCCCTTATCCTCATCACTGCTCTCAGCCTCTTATCTTTCCCTCACCTCTTTAGTTCCTCCTCTTCTCTTCTCCTCTCTTTCCTCAACTCACCTCCTCTCCACTGTTTCTCTTTCTGCCTTCCCTCTGCAGAAGGTCAGGGATATGAGGACAAGCAGAGAATCATATGATCATTTCTCTGAGCACTCTGGCTCTGAAAACTTCCACATTCACCCGCAAGTCAAGGAGTGGAAACTTTTTCACAACGCAGTATTGTTTCCTTTAACCATGGAGAAACCCTGAAGCCCATTGTCCTCAGCTGAGTGCTGCTTAAGGGTGGATTTGAGGGCCTGTAAAATGTACAGGATCATCATTGTTTCTGCATATCTTACTACCTCTGATCCCTCAGTCTTTCTCTACCTCTATTTCTCCGTCTTCCTTCGGCAGCAGGAGGAAGCTGTATTATTATTCTCTGGAATGTCGCATCGGGCTAAATTTAGAGCCTTAGTTTCCGTTCTTCCCTCTCCTCCCCTCCTACTCCTCCTTTTCTCCCTCTTTGCAGATGAGACTGAAATAGCCGGCGTTGTGTCTTGAGACACACCTGGGAATTTGAACCCTAAACTCTCCCATGGTTACCTCTCTGCACCTCTCCCCAGCCTGCTAATATCCTTATCAGAGGACCGCATGCACACACTGACCTTGCAGAACTGTCATATTAATGTGTGTCACATGACTACAACATCTTAACTGCTGTGCATGCTTTACAAAATTAGATGATGCCTACATTAAGAGAGGTACAACATGGAATTTCCAAATCAAATTACATTTAGAACGCCTTGGTTACTCCACCTACAAATATGAGAGTCTTTTTTACACATCTGCTAAACAATTAGTTGTAATGACGATGAAAGTCGCCATCAAACTAACTAAAAGATCAAACATTTAGGCTTTAGATTCTAGGTGCCATCTCTACCGCTGTTGGCAGAACTTGCTTCCAGGAGTGGCAGATGGCTAGTATTGGACTCATCAGCTCGAACTATTGTCTAGCTCAAAATATAAGATGTGCACCTTGAAATGTCTAGATTTTCACAGCTTGTGCGATGTTCAATTCCAGATTCATCCATCAATTATCTATTGAAATTTTTAGTTTTTTTTTTTCATTTTGACAATTGCTTTTGCTTACATGTTCAGTTCAGCAGTTATTTCTAATAAAGTCAAAAATACAAAATATTCTGAAGTAGGCAACATTTTTTAGGGGGGACAGCAGTATTTGTTAATTAATGTTCTATGAGTGTTCTTCTGTTATAATTTTAATATCAGCCATTTAAAAGCCAGTGTCAGCACTCAATTTTCATTGGTGCTTTAACTGGAAAATGATTTGAAACTCAAAGTGTAAGTCAGTCAGCTGAGAGGGTCATCTATTCATATTTTGATATATTGTAATTGTAAACTCTGTGATTGTTGGTTGGAGGGGAGGGGGTGCGGGTCACAGTAGCGGTCCGTCATTGTCGCTTTCCGGTTCCTCTGACTCCACTCAGTGTGGATCCAAGTTAATATTCCTAGAATGATCAGCTTCCACCACTCACCTCGGAGAGGGTCCGGGCAGACAGTTCCTTCACACTGGGGTTTGAGTTTGAGGCCGGAGTACCTCCCACGGAGGGATTTTCCCCACGCTTCCTCCTCATCCCTTCTGCGGCAGAACCCTCGCGAGCGAGATCGACATGCCCCGTCTACAACAGGGGCTCGAGGGACAGAGCTGGATGCGCTTCTGCGTCAGCGGTACCCGAGTATTACTCGCGGTCCTGCTCTGAAAAGTCGTTCTCATCCACTATTAATCGATTATGCAAAATTAAAACGAAATCCATCTAAAAATGATCAAATCCATTTATTTACCCACCACTAGTTCTAACGTGTATAAATTTCTTTAAAATAAATAAACAAGTGACGCCTAGTCTGGCGGGGGGGCAAGTAAGGCCTGGCGGCCGCCAGGCCTATATTGCACTGGAGGAAACACTGCCTGCATGTAATCTTATATTTCATAATAATCAAATGCTATAATGATCTTGAATGTTATTTATTATAAAAATACAAAAACAGAGCAGAACGATGTGTATTAAATATAGTAATGAAACACATGTGGCCAAAGATTGATAATTTTATCAGTATCTTAATAAAATCTTTGATTACTATAATGATGCATCACACTGAACAACACCTCACTCCTTTACTTTTTTGGATTCTCACTCTGTTACTATGAATTAATGTCTTTTAAACCTAAAATAAAAAGGATATCAGTTTCATTTTTAGATATAATGTAGGACATTAGGAACATTAGGAAACGTGTGGTATGCTAAATATATGCACTTTCCTTGAGGAAGTGCACTTTTTGGCATTTTTTCCAAACCTTGAATAACTGCTATATGATTTACCTCACTCTGTTACTTTGTCAATGATCATAAATTCATGCTTTTATTAAATATTTGGTTATTATTCCTTAATGGCATGTTAAAGTACTTTCTTAGAACTACAATTTGAGCTATTATCATTGATAGATATGGAATTAATAGTATTGCTGCACTGTGCTTTCTCACTCTGTTACTCGCTTGGTCAGGTCTAAATAATGTGTTACTCTTACAATAAGAGTAACACAGTACCTACTAATGTCACATAACCCAAGTCCTTCTGTAACTTAAGACGCTGCTGTAACTCCTCGGATGTAGTCAAATGTCAACTAAAACAGCAACGTTGTGGAGAAAATGAAGCTGTAATCTGCGTGTAGTTTACAACACTCTTGGCTTCAATTAGTTTGTTAGCGGTTCATATATGTTGATATATGCGTTCATATATGCGCTGAGTTTCCCTTTCACATCACCAACAGACTGACCTATCCTTGTGCCTGATGAAGTTGGTCATAGTTGAGCCAGCATCATTTCCTGATGCCAAGTCAATGCAAATGGCTGTTCACTTGTTTGCTGTCTGCGTGAAGGGTGTATAACCAAATGTTATGACAAATGGCACAGTTCCAGTTGAGCTTGCAGACGCCATGGTCAGAGTGGTTTTCATACCGGCGCTGCACACATGTGTTACATTGCGCATGATATGAAGGGACGGGATTCAGCCTGTCATCAATTTTCTGTCTCGCATTGGAAAAAATTAAATGACTGAAACCACGACAATAATAATTTCATGAAATGGGGATTATTTATGAGTCCCAAACCTCGAGTCCGAGTCAAGTCTCGAGTCTTTTGAGGGCGACTCTGAAGTCAAGTCTAGAGTCTTTGTGTGACTTAAGTGCGACTCGAGTCCCAGTTTCAAGTCCCCATCTCTGCTGTACCCTTTTTGACACATCATCCTCATTACTTTCACATCAGAATGAAGTTGATCTTTGTTTCCTTTACTATGACGTACAATTGCCACATGTGCACCTCTTGAATGTATTATGTTCTTTTGTGCAAGGATCTTTTTTTTTCTGTAATGTCGTGTGTGTGTGTTTGTGTGTAACAATTTGTCAATATAGCCCCTCTCTAGCCATTACCACTGATTCATGCCTCACGCCTAATGGTCAAATCATTAACATTATTTAGACCACAGGCTGTTTGTGGATGTGAGTGTGTGTGTGTGTTCCTCTCTCTCCATGATGCCCATAGAGGAATGTTTGTGTGCTCTACTGACTATTTGTGAGCTCTGCACTGCCTTAGCATTTGTTTGAGTGTTTCTGTCTGTCCTCGGGCCGCACTCAGTATTGATCTCCATATGGTCAATGAGCAAGGCTAACGATGCTACAATATGCCGCTCTCGCCCACCGTCAATCAATCTCTGCAGCAGCCACAGCACAAATGGCCCTATCTGGTGCATGCAATGACCTAACATATTAGTCCACCTCTGCTGATATTAGCAATCGCTAATGAACACCTTCAGGTTCGAAAGACATTGTAGAAAAGATTAGCAGACAGGTGAGAATGTTTCAGTGCTGTGGCTATGGATTATCCTGTTTATATCTCTGTGTAGTGCAAGAAAGAAAGAGCAAATACCCACTAACAAGCTCATATATAAACATTTGCAAAATCCCATACACACAGTGCATGTGCTGACACAAAACTCTTTTGTTGCTAACCACCCCATCATTGGTTTTCTAAGGTGGAAGGGTTGTGTTGCCATTGATTTCTCTGCAGCAGAAACTAGAGGCATAATATTAGTCACCCAGGACAAACACACACACACACATACATATTTCAACAGAAACGTGGAATTTATCAATACATTGGGTCAATAATCTGCAATATCTCATCTGTTTAGAGAAGCGTCTGTTCGTGCCACAAGGATGCAAGGAAACAGAGAAAATCATAAGCAGAAGAGAGAGAGAGAGAGAGAGAGAGAGAGAGAGATGAGAAATGAGATGCAGGGATGTCCCTCCCTTTTTTCTTCCCTGGTGTGTTCTTCTCTTCTTCCTGTGTCTCCTGAGGCACCATGCAGAAAGAAGCATAAAAGCAGAAACAGTGAGTGAAATCAAGAGAAAGGGAGACGTTACAGATACATTGGTTGCACTAACTTCACCGTTGGTCCCTGCAGATTTCCTTATCACTCACTAACACCAGTACAGCACAGTTAAACACTTAAACGCTCAGTGAGTCATTTGCTTCACTCCTTTACTCCCCCACACCCTTCTCTCTTCCTCTCCCTTTTTTTTCCCTCTAACTGTTTGAGGTCTAAATCCCTCCATACTCAGCGACTTAACCCCTCTCTTTCATTTCGCCCCTTCACTCGTGCTTGGATATAGCAGTAACCATTAGCCGCAGCGCCTGTGAATGTGTGTGTATGTGATCAGTAAATGAATGCTTTGTCGAGTGCCACGTTCCTGGCACGTGGCACACCTCACCACCAGAGAAAAACGCAGGAACTGCAAATGAGCTCTCAGCATAGGCAGAAACACACACTTCCTCTTTAACAATTTCTCTTTTTTTTCTATACACATAATCTTTTTGTTGCATGTATGTTTCCTAACAGTCAGCAGACTGATTGGACGTTCAGCCACGAAAAACATTGCACATGCTTGGGGTTAATACTGTTAATCGAAGGGTTCATATTTACTTGCATCTTTTATAGAATTTTCTGCGTTTGGTAGACTGATCACATGTACTTCACCAGAGATCCCTTCTTAGCTCCATTTCTTCCACTTACCTCCATTGGCTTCTTTTCATTGACCTATTTGTTTTATGAACTGATCTTAGTCGTTTGGTCTCATAATCAAATCATTTTCTGAAGTAGAAGTGAAACAATTAACAGTAAAAGTTTATGTTTACTTGTCATGGTGGCAGTCCAAGCCCTGTGAGTGGTTTGAATCTCTATCTTTCTTTGTTCTTGGGTTCTGGGCTTGATGATATACAAATCAAAGATTACTGTAAAAGTTGTCCTGAGTGCCAGCTTACTGTAGTAAAGCATACATCACCTGTACCTATTGTTCCACTCCCTGTGATTTCTACTCCATTTGAGCATGCTGGTGTTGACATAGTTGGTCCAGTTGATAGGAGTTGTTTAGGTAATAGGTTAATTTTAGTGATTTCTGACCATGCAACAAGGTATCCAGAGGCCTACCCCTTGAGAGAGGTCACTGCTAAACAAGTAGCTACTGCAATGCTTACAGTTTTCGGTCATGTGGGTTTTCCCTAAAGAGGTGTTAACTGATCAGGGACCTAATTTTATGACTCATACACTCACACAAGTCTACCAACTTTTAGGAATTAAGAGAATAACTACCACCCCTTACCACCCTCAGACTAATGGCTAGGTAGAGCGTTTCAACAAAACCTATATCCATTTGTTGAAGAAATTTGTTTCAGAAACAGGAAAGGACTAGGACAAGTGGCTGCTGTTCCTGCTCTTCCTTTACCTGGAGGTTCTCCAGAGCTCTATTGGCTTTTTGCCATTTGAGCTGATATATGCTCATCAAGTCAGAGGCGCCCTGGATGTGCTGCGGGACATGCGGGAGGGGGTCTATCACCTCAAAATATGAATGTCAACTCATTTGTGATGAAGCTGCTAGATCAGCTGATGAATACCACAGCCATGGCCCATGAGAACCTCCTGAAGTCCCAGGCCAAGCAAAAAGACTAGTATGATCATTCAGCTGGAAAGTGAAGCTTGGAGCCTAGTGAGGAAGTCTTGTTACTACTGCTGGCATCTGAGAACAAACTGTTTGCAAAGTGGGAGGGACCGTACCTGGTGAAAAAGAAGGTGGGGGAGGTGACTTACAAGATTCTTTTGCCAGAGTGTAAACAACCACTCCAGACCTTCCACATCAATATGTTTAAGAAATGGCACCCCCACTTTGTTCTAGAATTGTCTGCACATCATTCCCTCTTAGTTTGTGCTGTAAAAGAAGAATGTCTGTTACCAGTACTAAAGAAAGAGCTGGACATCATGAGAAAAATGGGAGTCATAGAGCCCTCTGCCAGCGAGTGGAGCAGTCCAATCATCCTTGTCCCCAAAAAGGATGGTATGCTGACATTCTGTCAAGACTTTAGGAAGGTCAAAGGGGTGAGCAGGTTGGACTTGTATCCCATGCCCAGAGTGAATGACCCGGTGGAAAGACATGGCACTGCAAGTTACATCAGCACCTTGGACTTATGCAAGTTACTGGCAGGTTCCACTTACAGAAGATAGCAAGGAAATCACTGCATTCCAAACTCCTTTTGGGCACTTCCAGTTTACAGTTATGCCATTCAGTCTCTATGGAGCTCCAGCAACATTCCAGAGGATGATGGACAAACTGCTGGTTGGAACAGTATCATATGCAGCACCAGGCCCAAAGCTAGAGAACAAAGAAGGATAGAGGTTCAAACCACTCACAGGACATGGTCTGCCACCATGAAATTACTAACTTTAGCTAGGTAAAGGTAGAATATTCAGTTAGCAAAATCACAGAAATCACTATTCACAAATGTCCTACTCTTGTAAATAAGAGTGCTTTTCCTATTTGGTCTGAATTTTAATGAAATAAGTAATATTTCCCTTTGATATTACTATTAATGAATGAAAATAATTTTCATTAGTTCAATATTACCCCAGCAATTTAGACAATAAGGAAGATAGCCCCAAATAACCAAAATTGACACAGACAGTAGAACGTGTTTCCCCATTTGCCACAATGACAGCTTGACAGTGATGTCTCATGCTCCTCACTAGCCTCATGATGTTGTTCTGAGGCAATACATTCCACTCCTCCACAAGTGCTACACGCAGTTCTGCCAGGTCACGTGGGGGTGGGGTACGAGCATCCAGTTGCTGCTTCAGCTGGTCCCAAATGTGCTCTATGGGGTTCAGGTCAGGGGACATTGCTGGCCATACCATGTGAGGCACTCCGACTTCCTGAAGTCGAGCTGTGACAATTCTGGCACAATTTGGTGGAGCATTATCATCCATGAACAGAAAGTTGGGGGTGAGCTGGCGGAATTGGGGGATGATGATGGGTTCTATGATACCTCTGAGGTAAGAACGTGCAGTGACTGAGCCATCTACAATCACCAGATCTGTTTTGAGCTGACTGGTGATGCCTGCCCAGACTGTTGCACCTCCTCCACCAAAGCGAACCCTGGGGGCCATGTTGACCTCGGCGTATCGCTCACCTTGCCTTCTGCAGCAAATCTGACGACCATCATTTCTGTGCAAGGTGACCCGACACTCATCAGTGAACAGGATGTAGACCACTGCTGCATTGTCCAGGTCACATGGTCTTGTGCCCACTGCAAATGGTCACAGCGGCATCTTGGTGTCAGTGGAGTCACCTGCAGCGGTCGTCTGGCATTCAAGCCAAAGCGGTGAAGTTGGTTACAAATGGTTTGTCTGAAAACCCTAGCACCCCCTCACTTCTCATAAATGGGCCTGCAACTGTACGGCATTTGCATAACAGTGTCTGAGAGCGTAGGTCCTTAGGTACTGGTCATCATTGCGGTCTATCACTCGTGGGGCTCCACTCCTGGGTCTGCCAGTAGTTTTGTGTCTTGCTGCAAGTCTGCTGATGACACTTTGAGACACACCAAGTTCATGAGCAACATCATATATATGCGTGTGTGTGTGTGTATTTATGTATGTATGTATGTATGTGAGTATATATATATATATATATATATATATATACACTATAT
>JAPTMW010000001.1:38354146-38364619 GCA_029822955.1 Ostorhinchus angustatus
AATATACCAGCTAACTGTTATAGCTTACATGGTAACTACCTGCATTTGCTGTTTTACACTCTCAGTCATTTATTACGTTGCTATTAGTAGATATTAGTGTGGTAGCTTCAGTTTTTAAGTTTTTAGGATCCTTGCTAACTAAGAATTAGGCAATAGGCATTAACTTAAAAATGCAAACGCAAGAAAAGTAAATTCAAACAATTAAAATCATTACTATTCTAGGGGTAAAAACAATCTTAGAGCAAATGTACTTGATACAGGGATCCGATCTAATATTTGGAATGGAAAACTTTTGGGTCAGTTCTGCTTCAATGGTTTTGTACTCAATGTACAATTGCAATTTAAGGTCCAACCTGAAATGGTCTTTTTGTGTAAAACAATCACAAAAGATCAATATCCTGCTGAGACCCCGGAAAGTGAAAATGTTTAGTTTTTTTTACATTAAAAAATTGTCTTGATTGGAAACTGCATAATGCAACAGTTCTTTCAGATATTTTTATTTATTTATTTATTTATTTATTTATTTATTTATTTATTTATTTATTTATTTATTTGTTAATAGAATGTCCTTTGCAATGGACAGCATTTTTGTAAGGAAAACTGTCAAACGATTGTCCCCTCCAGAAGACAGCAATGCATTGCTGGGTCTCAGGAGGATATGACTGTCAGAAAAGACACCACAGCTGATGCAGAGAGAGAGGAACATGGCAACTTATCTGTCTGGTCAAAACACCACAGCAGGATCTACTGGGGAAAATGTCACTCATTCAGCTGTTGTGCATCTTGAGCCACAGTTCAAACTAACCAAAAATATCACTGAATGATGAAGACTCGATCAACTAGTCAATCTGAGGGATGGGAAGCTATATCTCAGATCTAAATCAGACACTACTGTGTGCCCATGAGTTGAAGAATTCTCGATATGGACTGGGGCCAGATTCATTACCAGAAGTGTCAAAAGTATTCACATTCACTCAGGTAGACATTCACTCAGGTAGAAGTATAGATACTAGGGTTTAAAAAGACTTCTGTAGAAGATAGTAATAACTCGAGCATTTTACTCAAGAAAAAGTGTAAAAGTACTGGTTTCAAAATTGCTTAAAGTATAAAAGTAAAGGTAAGGGGGAAAAATGTCATTAGGACAAAAGTTTAGGCTGCACCACAGGGGCCAATGCGTACGCTCATTTCATATGTCATTAATGGAGTTGAGACCTTACATTTACATACATTCACAAATTTCTCAATCTCTTCCCCAGATTCCTATGGCCATAGGTACTGCTGCTACCATACGGGTTGGAAACGCTCTTGGTGCTGGAAACATTGAGCAGGCCAAGCTTTCATTCAAAGTTTCCTCTATTTCTGAATGTAAGTGGTAGAGTGTAAGATCACCTGACATAAATAATAAGCAGGGTTGTTTTCGAAACATTACTATTTGGTTCTCAGTAATATTGGAAATAATAAAACAAACTAACACAATAATCACCACATTAGATGACGAAAATAATGTGAGTAAATCTTTAGTTTCTACATATTTTTATGCATAATCTTATAAACAACTTCTTTTTCTTTGTCTAATTACAGTTATAATTGCATGCATTGTGGGAACTGTTCTCACCGTTGCTAAAGATGTCATTGGATACATTTTCACATCAGACCAGTGAGTATATGCAATACTAAAGAAAATTCATTTCACTTATGACTCAAGTACATTCTGTAATGTGTATTCATGTTGGGTCAACAGTAGACTCCTGACAGAATGTTGATTATCATGCAGTTAACACTTGCTTTGTCAGGATTATCACATCAAACAGCTACAGTAAAATCACAAATGGCATTTATTTTCCATAGTGTTTGTGTTGTTAGTAGCTGTACTAAATGTGCAATTTGAAATGTCCAAAAAATAAGGTCAGAACTGTTACAGTTTAATCATAACATAGTAACTTTATACTTTTATAAGTGAAGAAACCATGGGATTTCAGCATCAGACTTCATTCTTTTACTTCAGAGTTGTGTTCAGAGGAAAAAACTATGGACATTCATCTGGGTTTCTTTTTTTTTATCACTTTATCACCATCTTTCATTCTGATAGTTCTTCCGTCATGGTTCATGCTCTCTGTGTATCATATTGAGACCCCTTAGCATTAGTTTTCAATGCAGTGAGAATCTGCCACACTCAAAGCTACAGTGACTCACTACTGTCTCTAGTAGCTATGTATAAGTGCACGTCTTTGCATTGCAACACACTGAAATCTTTTTTAATACTTTAAAGTACAAATGCAAAATATATCATCTTAAAGCATTTACATGTCCATCAAAAATGCAATCAGTTTAGTTATGGTTTCCTTACAAATGATCTCTGTTTTTCCTCAGGCTTAGGAGGAACTGTGAGACGTGTCTAACAAAATGTATCTTTTTTTTGTAGAGATGTTCTAAAAAGGCTCTCTGACGTAATGGTTGTTTTTGTTTTCATGCACCTTGGTGATGCCATGGCGGTGAGAAACATTTTCATTCAAGTGATCATTAAATCATTTTAGACTTATTATTAATACATAGGCTTTGGTTTAACCAAACGTGTGCTTTTTTCCCCAAAGGGTGTGACTGGAGGAGTTCTCAGAGGAGCAGGAAAACAGGCGGTTGGTGCTTCAATTAATCTGGTGGGACATTACTTCATTGGCTTTCCCATCGGTGCATCCTTGATGTTTGCAGCAAATATGGGAATTGTAGGTAAGAAAAAACTCAAGTACAGTTTCCTTTATAAAGCATTTTTCTTTTGTGGAAAAAAAAATAGGCCTACACAAGTTTTATTTTCACTCAGAAGACAATGGTTACATTTCTAACCTGCAGTTTTTTATTGAAACTCTCTTTCCAAGCAGCTACATATTTTCAGGATCCTGAAACCATCATCAGTGTTCTATCAACGAAACTGTCTCATGAACCAAACCCATTCTACAAACCAACCATATACAACAGTACAATTTACACGCTAGAAGCCATTTGCCATTGGTGCATGCTATGGCACTATCTAGAACCAATGACCACAGGAGTGAAAGCTGCAAGGACACCTTACATGTGTAGCTGGCTCTTTATTTATTGAGAGAGTTGTTATTTTAGGGACGAAGCCCAATGCCAAAGTCCTGGGGAAAATATTCACTATACCTAAATGCCATGTTGCACAGGTTGGCCAGGTTTATTTGGTTTCCACACACTCTGGACGCCTTGAATGAGACCAACCAAAGCTTCTTTGCTGTAGCTCATTCAATATAAGTGTTTATTTGCTTCATCTACCAACACCTCTAATTCCATAGGGTTTTTGTTTTCATCTCTCCAAACTCACCATGCTGCAAACCAACAAAAAGCACGCAAAACCCGCATTTACTGTAAATAGGTGTGTCTCCAACGTGATTGCACTTGTTGTCATTTACAGAATCACTCTTAGTAAATCAACGGCAAACCACAGTTCAACCCCACATGCAAAATTCTAGATTGCGCACACATGCTCATGCAAATTGGGATCTTAGTAGAGCCGACCTTTGTATGACAGACTGCTCAGACAAGATCATAAATTCCCTTGTATACCTGTATATGAAACATGTTGCTGGGTGGAGAGATTGTCCCAGTTTCATATAAAACAGCACAATCCACCATATTAATGTCATGTTAGTTCACTTGTTCTTAAAAAGCTGTTGAATGTTTCTCCCATCTTTATTATAGGGCTCTGGACAGGACTTACTATTTGTGTGTTACTGCAGGCCACGTTTTTTGTTACATATTTGTCCAAACTGAATTGGAAGAAGGCTGCTGACGAGGTGTGTACTGTTATGCTCTAAAACAACTAAAGATACTGCTGTTATATACACATGAAGTTGAAACATGCTTTTCAATGTCTTTACTATCTTTGTCAGGCTCTTGTTAGAGCAGGGATTCAGGTCCCGCAAGGAAAAGAGATGGCCATGACAGAAACCACAGGTAAGAATTAGAGTTCACATGACTCATCCTTTGTATGAAATGTTTAGATGTTAATATGTTCTCTTGTGAAACTTGTAGGTCAGTCTCAGATCAGCACCATTACATCCAGGTGTGAGAGCGCTGAGGAGCCCACATATCAGGAGGTTCAAGACCAGAGTAAATCCACCACAACTACAGTGGGAGTGGTCCTGTCTGTAACTCAGCTGGTTTTACGCCGTGGCTTGACATTGATTGTCATGATCCTCATCTTTGTCGCTGGAATCATTGTCAATCATTTTGTCACCCGGCTGCTGAAATGATTGTTAGTTGTATGCTATTTTATCGTGTAATATCTTTCATTTCTTCATATGACATATTTAACACACTCAGTTAGTAATACCTTAACTTATTGTACTTATGTAGATATTTTTCATTTTTAGTCAATACTTGCAGTTATACTGTGTTCTCATCTGGTTTATTTCAGTTCTTGATCAGAGCTGTACGATTAATTGAAGCATAATGTCAGTCTTTGTATTATATAGTCAGAAAAATCTGAAATTTAATTTAATAAATGTGTGAATGCGACGTCCCATTCTCTCTTCGCAGTCTGCTTACTGGCTGCTATAACTGAAACATCTCATGACTACCAACTGTGACATGAAATAAAGTAGTAAACATCATATCTCAGTGTTACTGAACTCAATGTTTAGTGACACTGGACTTGATGATGCCATTTGTTAATCATGACTGAAAACAGGTTAACATTTGAAAATAAACACACAAATGACTTCCAGACATTTTTTGAGGGCTTAGTCTAAAATATACAGTTGATTTTCAGAAACTTTAAGGAAATTCTGCAGAAATATTGGTCTAGTTGTACCTACTTGAAACATGATCACCCTATCAGGTTTGGCATGATCCTCTATTAATTATTATTTAATAGCGAGTAAAACTAATACAGTTCAATTTCAAGTTTACTTTTACATGCTTGAAACAAATCTAAATACAAAATGTACATTTAACAAATCATAGATTTAATGGCAACATTTTTTAACACATACTTTGTAGATACTGTACAGTGCCTCGTTAAGAAGCTTGGAAATAGATCCAGACTCTTTCAACCAATAAATAGGGCACATCTGGTCTTCACAATATAGGGTGTATCAGAAAAAAGTAGACTCTCAGAAAAAACAATATAAAAACCAAAATGTGAAGACATTTTGGTCATATGTGTTTATTGAGCATGTAATTCTCCCTTGTTTGACACCAGTGTCCTGGGTCAGTTTTCATGCTTCAGTGAACAAAGCTAATTTGAATTGTGTGAAATAAAAGTCTTTTGCACATGGAAGTGTAAGGGTTAATATGAGATTTGTCACCATGGATGACAAGTTTCATTGGTCTTTTACTTGCATACATAAAACAGGAAAAAAAAAAAAAAACGTTAACCCTCTCCTACCATCGATACAAACATTTTCCACATCGGTGAGAAAATAAAAATGAATAGCAAAATTTGCCTAGTGAGACAAGATTTGGGTTTTACATTCTGAGGGAATGGAAATCCACTTCTCCACCCTGCTTTAAGAAATGGCTGATTGATTGATATGGTGTTGAAGAATTAAGATTCACAATGTCGGACAACCACACCAAATTTTTTAAAACCTGGGGTCCTTTTATTAACTATATCAATGCAGACAAAATACAGTATCAACATAGGCTCATCAAAATATTCTTTACTGTACCTCTTCACTGTTTGTTTTTTGGCCATATCCTCGGGATATAGACTTGAAGACCCTACTTCAGATACTCGCTGTTCACTCTCAGCCTTCACTTCATGGACAGTTCTTGTTGTCTGATGTACACTCTCATTATTGGATGGACTGACATATTCAATTCCTTTTGAACTGGCACTCTTTGTGGTTTCTTTTTTGTTATTTTGCTGTCTTATTTTGGTCTTTTTTTTTGTTTGTTTGTTTTATTTTTTGTTTATTTTTGTTTATGTTTACTGTGTTGTGTCTGTGCTTGTATATTACTTTGTATTTACAACAAAAAACATTGAAAAATAAAATACATTAAAAAAAAAAAAAGATTTGGGTTTTACACTTCAGGATTTTAACTGAAGGCACACACTTCTGTTGGTCAAAGGATTCCAGCACGTTTAATCTTCCACATGGGACCTGTTCCTTGCCATGCAAATTTGTGCCCTCCTCAACATATCTGCGACAACATGTCTAATCCTGCCCCTGTCCTGCCTCAGGAGTTCCACTTCAGCTGTGATGACACAATGAATTACGCATGCTGACTGAACTGTTTCACATTTCAAATGGTCAGCCCAGAATAAACTTAAAGAATCCTGACAACCAGCATTAACCTCTTGTGTTTGGCATGATAGGCTCAAACCTGTTGTTAATGTGAAATCTTTGTATGGATGGTAGGGGGTTAACATGTAATTTTTTCTCTGTTTTATTTATGAATGTAAAAGACCAATGGAACTTGTCAACCATGGTGACAGATCTCATATTAACCCTTACACTTCCATGCGAAAAAGACTTTTGTTTTGCACAATTCAAATTAGCAAACTGTAACAGAGAATATGTGAATATGCTCTCCTAGTGATCTCAAATAGGCCTATGAAAGAAAATAAGAAAATACATTAGTAACATCAACAGACACATAACATGACTTACATAATGCTTGCTGTTTTAGCACAGTTTGGAAAAACAAATCTAGTTTTCACAATATCCACACGGGCAGAAATGCGTTACAGTTTAGGATGAGTTCACAGTTTATGAAGCATGAAGTATAAATTATCACCTTGTTCTGAGGTGTGCCTTTTTAGTCAATGTCATTTCATGAGCTCAGATGTTATAACAGAGGTGTGAGGCTAATATGCATATATTTCCTCTGGTTAATGTTTAATGTAACACACAATCTAGTTTAAACATGGCTCATGTAGCCATAATGCTAATACCACAGTGGATGATGGGTAACCTGGTAGATATTGCAAGTTTATTATCAAAATAATATCAATTTAAAAAAAAAAACTTAAAAAAGAACAAACAAAAAAAACCAAGAAAACAACAAAAACCCCATAAAGATAAGCACTTTTTTTGTAATATAGCTTAGAAAATCAAATACTTAAAATTTCCACATGATGGCAGTAATAGCATGTGGCATGAATTTTCCAACAGTGGAGGCTCCTGTTTGGAAGACGGATTCATATTACAACAACCATTACATTTTCTTTCATGTCCATGTCTATAATTCATCACAACATCATATGAAGTTATTTATAATGTGTTATAAGGCAGCTGTCATGTTGTATAATCACAATTACAAAGATTCATAATGATGTCAGGCTTCATTACTTCATATTTAATGGTCACTCACTATTTTAACAAGAATGAAACTGGATTAAAATTCAATGCTAGATGACCATTGAATGCTTTAAAGGAGTCATATGTAGGTTTGTGGCCAAAACTGAGATAGGTTTGGGCTTGGGTGATCATCAGACCAAAACACAAAATGACAACATAAACGTTACTTAGGGGCTGACACTGAGCTTTTCAAATGCAAATATTGTGGCTGGACTACTATTGTAATATCAGTAATATCAGTGATATCAGTGATATCAGTATTTCAAATGAATATGATTCCTTAATGTATCGTGACATTCAGGGCCATTTTATGATTACTTGGAATATAATTCTGACATACAGCTCCTTTAAGTATAATAGGCAAGTATAACTGCATTATAACACACTGTATTTTCACAATGTGCTTGAATTTTAGCAAGCTTTAGCTTATCACAGTGGTGGATGAAGTACTCACTTTTTTTACTTAAGGAAAAGTACAGATATGGGGGCAAAAAATGTACTTAAAAGTATCCAGGGACAAATCTACTTTAGTACAAAAGTACTCATTTTAAAATGTCCTTAAAAAGTAAAAGTGATCCATATTCAACCATTATACTTACTGTACAGTAAATTTTGATTAAACGTGATGGAATTGGATGTTTTGGTAAATATACAAAGAAAGAACCAGTGTAATAAATGACTGCTCAATATTTTATTTAGTGTACTGACATGTGATATGAAATGTGTTCACCACTAGTTGGCAGTATGATGGTTAGGCCGTTACCTGGTTACAGGATGTTGTACCTGGAAGCTGTTTGGTAAAATAAACATTCTGACTGAGCTGTACTCAGTGTGTTTCACGTCAATACATTTAGAACTGAGCGCTGTAAAAAAGAACCAGTATTATAAGTAGTAATTAACCCAACAGGCCAGATATTTCTAAATCTGAATATTACCAATATTTATGATTCAACTTCAAAGGGAGTTGATTTTCAAAGATTTTTGAATTGAGCCACACTCTTTTTGGAGAGAAGATCAATCCAGCTGTACCTCAACAGCAGTGGTGGCTGCTGGTCTTTCAAAGAGGGGAAGCTCATTGTCGGCTTAAATCATAACATTTTTTAAAATTTATTTATATGTAAATTCTGCCCTCCGTTCCTTTTCAAGAAAATGGTCTGTGACCCTATTGTACCAAGTAGGCGTCTTTTCCAGAGACTTGAACAAGGAAATGTTGAAATTATGTTAAACTGAAACAAGGAAATACCATGATTGTGTTTCATTTACGGTGTAGGAAATGAACAAGGAATTTCACTGAGCAAGTACAAACAAATGGGTTACAGTTTGTCTTCCGGCTTCTCTTGCAAAGTCCATAATGGGACTGAGCTGAGCTGTCAAGTGACGGTGTATATCTCAAAATACCTGTCAATCAAAACGGGATTCAGCCTTCCAACTAATCCTCCAATCATCATGCGGAAGCTCAGCGTCCAGGCCAGCCGAGGCCCGCCCACAGCTCCATTCATCCCCAGAGATGCCGGGGCTGGGACAAAATTGTGGCATTTATCCAATGGCCATTGAGTTTTGAGGCAATGAAAAAAACTGCTCCATGCTCCCCCATTGACTTGCAGAGACACTGAGCTTCCACAGGCAAATACACAGAGCATAGACCGAATGAGGAAACGGCGCTATGGGAATCTATGAGAAGTTAACAACATCAACTGGTGATAAGTAGCTGATTCTGAACAAACTCGCCTTTGAGGTGAATGTGTTCTAATGCATTTGTAGTCAATGAAATATTAACACAACTGTACATATGTGACCATTTAATTTTTGAGATTTTATATATATTATATTTGCAGTCTGAGAGAAGTCACCTCTGCTCTACAGCTTGATTATGGTGATGCGTACAGTTGCACAGCGCTTTGTGGTAATACAATCAATTTACAAAAAGAAGAAAATAAAAGTAATGGACTGTACTTCTATAGCGCTTTTCCACCTTCATGGTGCTCAAAGCACTTTACATCACCTCACATTCACCCATTCACGCACACTCGTACACCAGTAGGCGGCTGCTGCCATGCAAGGTGCAGCCACACCTACTGGGAGCAATTTAGGGTGCAGTGTCTTGCCTAAGGACACTTCGACATGTGGACAGTCGAAGCTAGGATTCGAACTGCCGACCATTCAGTCATTGGAAATTTCAAAAAGTAGTGGAGTAAAAAGTACAGAAATCTGCTCTAAAATGTAGTGGAGTAAAAGTAAAAAGTACCCCTATGTAAATGTACTTAAGTAAAGTACGGGTACATAAAACATTTACTTAAGTACAGTAACAAAGTACTTTTACTTTGTTACATTTCACCACTGCTTATCAAATACTATTTTAAAATACTATATCTTTTAATTGTCTTATCTATGAAATGCTAGGATACTCTGTTTGGTTTTAGATTATTTATACATTACATAGTACTAGCATGTTGACCCGTGGGGAACCACAGGTTTTAGATCCTCTGACACAGGTCATTCCTTTACTTTCTTGGTAAATTTCACTGACATTTTCAGTTGAATAACCTCTCAGCTGGCATGTCTGTTTCTACCAGAGGTGGGTAATCCCAGCTCCATAAAGTAAAAGTCCTACCATGTATTGGTTCTACCTGTTCACTTAACACAGGTGATTCCACTAATTACCCATCTACCTGGATGAGGAGTTGTGCTCATCAAAATGAGCTGGTTCAGTGAGTGGTTGTAACAAATACATGGCTGGACTTTGACTCTATGGAGCTGGGATTACCCACCTCTGGTTTCTACACATGAAATTTGACACTATGGCAACATGACCCTATTATTTATCTGTTGCTAGGTAACCCACTTCAATGATGATTCTGTGATTCTGGACATAGCAACACGATTGGCCATTGGGAGGCCATTGTATTCCAGAAATACTGATATCTCCCAAAAATATTGGTCCTATCATGTTGCTGTTTTCACTACTTTTTCCTTGACCAAAAATACATACAGTAAGTATGCCAAACTGCAGCAGTCAGCTCTTTCTGGATTTTTTGTGATGCCCGAGACATACAGACACCGAGTGTAACACCCACAAACGTAATAACCCGCAAACATAATAAAAATTTGCAGCTTTTTATGTAATAATCCCACAAATGTAATAACTTTCCCACAA
>JAPTMW010000001.1:39342081-39352579 GCA_029822955.1 Ostorhinchus angustatus
ATTTACTCAAATCAAATTTTATCTATATAACGCCAAATCATAACAAAAGTTATCTCATTACACTTCACATCACAAGTGTGATGAGATGTTTTGACTAGAAATGAGAAAAATACACTTGGTAAGATTTGGATTTTTCCCAGTGCACCGTTAACACCCCGACTGCACATGCATCCCAGACTATCTCTGCATGCACATCAAGTATGTGGACTGAAATATGTCCCGAGTGTGTTCGTCTCATTCCTTTCATTAGATCAGATTCATCAGGTTGGACGTCAACCCCAGGTCTGAACCAGACTGCTGTCCGTCTCCCCCATAACATAAATCATTACATACATCAGAGTTTTTCTAACAGTGTTAAGGTTAGAGTATGTTTTGGAATTCTGTGGTTATGGTTAAGGTTTGTGTAATCATCCAGGAACTGAATGTGAGTCAATCTGACATCTCCTAAACACAACATGCGTCTGAGGACACGTGTGTTTTCAGCTAAAGCCATTTGCCAGTATTAAAAGAGAACCATCTGTGTTTTCTCTGAGGAAACAAAAAACATCGCTAGGACATTTCAGGAATGTCTGTGTCATAGATTATCAATGACGTCAAGCAAAACCCAGTTATAATTGTCAATTTACAGCTGCATATGACAGCATTTGTGCAACACATCAACTGAACATAAATACACACATATCAGCTTAAACAGTGGCAGGAAAGTGGGTTTGACTAACCGGCATTCATAAATACATTTCTTTTACTGTACATATGGTTTCATTTTTAATATCTCTTTAGACCAGGGGTGTCAAACTCATTTTAGTTCAGGGGTCACATAAAAAACAAAATGATCTGAAGTGGTACAGACCAGTACAAAAACAACAGTCAAAAAAGTGAAATGACCATATGAAAGTATTTACATTTTTTCCTTAAAAATGTAATTAATATGAACCTGAAATGTCATATGAAAAATATGTGTAATCCTAACCATATTCTGCCTGCCTTGTTAAAATTGCTCTTATTTTTCTGAACACATTCCATGTTGTTCATATTTGTTCAGGTTATTCACATTTTTTGTGAAAGGATCATTTGTTAATGCTAAATTTGTCATGTAATTTTCCTTTTTTTTTTTTTTTTTTACACCAATGCAAAGATAAATATATGAAGTTATTTATAGGTTATCATGACAGTATTTTACTGGTCCGACACATTTGAGATTGAATTCTTCTGTATGTGGAACCTGAACAAAAATGGTTTTGACACCAGTGACTGCTAATATCTTAAATGTAATTTTTGCATTTCACAAATTCATCCCACGGACCAGACTGAACCCTTTGGCAGACCAGTTTTGACCCATGGGCCATAAGTTTGACCCTTGTGCTATAGACCATCCATCCATCCATCCATCCATATACAGAACAAGTAGAATTGCAGTATCAGTACAGATGGGAAAACAAACCCAAAAGAACTACAATAACATACAGAATTTATTTTAGCCAACAGGCACTCGTTTTCAGTTATTTCCTGTGTTACATACATAATCCAAACATTCACCAGCCACATGAATAATGTTCAACCATTGATAGATTGTAAAATTACTGATAGTTTAACGGTCCATCCCACGTTACCAAAGTTCAGTTAGTGAAATCCTCTTGAATCCTTTTGCTTGTGTTTCATCTCTGCAGACATATTCTCCTCAGACTTGTGTGGTCCAGATAAAGAACTGGATGTGGAAACCTGTCAGTGTGTCTGTCGACATGGAGATCCGGTCCACGAATGCAGCCCAAACCAGCACCTCGACCGCAACACCTGCCAATGCGTTTGCAACGTCCGGCCTTCGCCCACCTGCCCACCGAACCACACCTTCAACAAAGAGACCTGCCAGTGCACGTGTAGCAAGACGTGTCCGAGGCACCAGCCCCTCAACAGAAACAAGTGTTCCTGTGAATGTAACGAGTCGCCCAATAAGTGTTTCCTAAAAGGACGGAGGTTTCACCAAGCCACATGCAGGTGAGGAGAAGCCGAGAGACGAAAAGATAAACGTTTGAAACAACTGCGGTGAATGTCGATGTTTTATATCAGGGGTGTCAGAATCAGTTTAGTTCAGGAACCACATTCAGCCCAATGTGATCTGAAGTGGGTCGGACCAGTTAAATAAGAACATAAGTGTTTTGTTATTCATTTTCTTCTGTTTTGACGTTCATATTCGAAATAAATACATCAATCAATCAATAAGAACCTATAAACAATAGTAAAAATAAATTATGAAAGTGTTGACATTTACAAACCATCCTTTCACAAATAAATTTAAATAACTTGAACAACCTGAAGTTTCTTGAGAAAAATAAAGCAAATTGTAACATGTTATTACACATGTACATAGCTTACAGATCACAGTGGACAAGCACACATGTACAAAACATTTAGTAACAGGTAGAATATATGTAGAATTTTGGAGTTTGGAACAAAAGTGAATTTGACACCCACCACTGTTAATGTCTTCATTGTAATTTTGCACTTTGTAAACTCACTCCATGGGCTAGGCTGGACCCTTTGGCGGGCCAGTTTTGGCTCACAGGGTGTATATTTGACACCCCTGCTTTATACGTTCACAAAAGGTGGCACTATTAATTCTGTATTCATACCACAGCCTGCATTCATACACATTTAGGATAACCAGCTCCTTCCATATCAGTCCCATCTCAGTCCTCCACTCTTAGATGCCATTTTCCCATCATTTCTGGCTCTGTTTTTTTTTTTTTTTGCCCAATTAGAAGATGTTTTTGCACGTCTGAAGATGTTCCCTCTTTTCATTTTGCACTTTCACAGCAGACTGTCGACACAAACCAGTTAATGTGTTCATCTGATTAATCAGCACCAATTAGATATCCTATTAACTTGTGGTTTCAGCAGAATCCCAGTTGTGGTAAATATCTGGATATGGACCAGTCAAAGTCACTGAATTTTTCATCGGCCACTAAGGACAGAAAAGTCTGAACCTCCTCGATGGACCACGGTGTAGTTTTGCGAGCTGTCATCATGTTGATTAACCTACCGGTATATTTACTGTAAACTTCTGCTTTTCTAAAAATAGCAGGTCACACATTGATAACGCAATGACTCAGACACAACTCTTTGACCAATCAGTGGTCTGCAGTATTTACACTTCACATTTTGACAAAAAACTAGGACCAGGTACCAGATTCCAGCTCTTTTTACATAATGTAAACACAAAAACGCAGTCGAGTTGAGCTGGTACTGTGGCATAAGATGAGCTTCAGCCTGATGTTGGACTGTGATGTTCTCATTCCGACATTTTATAAGTGCTGCAGTTGGATTCTCAAAGCCAGAGGCAGTTTCCAGAATCGATCAGTAACCAAAAATATTTTAAACAATGGACCATCTCCAGCTTGTCGGTCTTGATTTTCATGTCGACATTGATGCCATTGGCGTTGTTGGTCATCACGGTGGTCTTTCCTGGGCTGATCTTCACGTTAACTGCTGATGACCTGTCGAGATGCTCATCCAGGTCGGTCAGCTCTTTATCGCTGCCGGTCAACTCATCATCACCAAAACGAAACTCAAAGATTGTTCTGCTGCCAAAGCTCTGCATTATTAAACCCTCCTTTATTCCAAAGAAGCTTTCAACAACCCCTTTTAGAGTCGCACCATAAATATAGACTGGAGCAGTTTGATACTGATCAACTATAGCATCTGCAGCCATAAAACCGTTTTGGATGCTTTGTTCCATAGATTTCTAAGTAGAATAAAAATGTGAGATTGATTCCATCTGAAAGTGGAGTCGATACTAAATTAAGTTATATTTGCATTATACGTGCTTTCCCTTTTTCCAAATCACAGTTCTGTTTAGAAGATGATTGATTTTGGGGCTGAGCATCTTCATTTGTCATGATCTGTTATGAGGGAAATGCTGTCAAAACCTCCATACTCATCTAATATTTATTTTAAATGTCGCAAATATCAGTGTAATTAATGTATTTTACAGAGAGTTTTGGATTATACCTGTTATTTGTAGGATTTTATTGAAAAATGTTGCTAATCTAGTGATTTTTTTTTTAAGTTTATAGTGATTCTTTAGTGTCTGTTCTAAAAACGTGCAGTTAAGTCACTGCAGAGTTTGTGAAATGTTTTGCCGTTGAAGAAATACTGACTGATGAAATGATTCAGACAGTGAAGGATTACAGTAGCTTCTTGCCCTTATGGTCCAGGTTCTGAACTCTGATTTACACCAAGGATGATTTTATACAAATCTCATTTCATCCAGACCTTCTGACTCCGGTTTGATCAAAAATGCATTTGTTGTGTGAAACTTTCCCCAAAACAGTGTGGACCGGACCACAGGTCTTTGACCCGACCATAAGAGGTGGCCTCACTCCAAGTTCCACAGACAGTTTAACACCAGGACTGCAGCTACCAGTCCATTCTCTCTTTTTTGCCATTAGAATAATTGGTTGGTCCTTAAATATCAGAAACTGGAGTAAAATTCCAATCAGTCCTTCCTTAAATACCTTATTTTGTCCAAAACCCCAAAATATTTCGTCTACCCATTATAGATGAAAGAATCAGAAACAAGTCAAATTTAAGACGTTGGAATCACAATGAGAGGATGTTTTAGTTGCTACCAAAATTGTAGAATTAAAGCAAAAATAAGTGGAAGAAATGTGTATTTTGTAAAAACAGAAAAAGATCAAAACTTGCTTTGGATCTTGGTGAAAAAATAATCTTTGAAAAGTCTGATTTACATTAATACTTAACCAGATGATGAAAAACACCTTAGAGCGTGAAAATATTTTCTGTTCATTTAGAATGTTATTATTATTATTTTCTTAATCCAATCTTAAGACAAATTAGGCCACAGTTTTTGTTTTTTTTTATATCTATGGACAAGCTACATCTGTTACAGATATACAGGGTCAATAATATGGACAAGTATTTACTTCAGTTAGTAATAAAATACAGTAATATAATGTCAAAAATAATGTAAAAATAAGAATATTTAGCCAGACAAGGTGTAAAACCCATCACACGTAGCTGAAGCCAGAAACCTTTGGAAATACTTGGCTTTAACTCTGATATTGTATAAGAAATGATAAAACAGTAACTCATATCATAGTGTGAATTGTTCTTTTTGTCTTTGAGCCCAAACCTCATACATTCAAACTGTTGCATCATCTCGTAACCGTCAGAACCTGCTCGAAACCCACGTGACGGTCCGGCGGCAGTAGGCGGTTGTAGCTGTGAACCCGCTCTGTAATACAAGACCTCAGTGTGTTAATGACTTCTCTTAGCTGTCACTTAACCATTTCCTTTCCCCACAGGAGGAAACGCACACACACTCGCACACATCCATCCATCCTGTCCGGTCTCGACCCCTCATGACCCTGTTGGAGAGTGATTTATGAGTAGAACGCCGCTGTAGGAATCTCGTGTCTGGGATCTGCTGTGTTTGTGTATTTCATCAGGGGTTCATGGGTCTCTTTAACTTAGCATGACTAAATATTCTGTCACTCGCTAAATGACACCCCATGCAGCCTTAAAAACACACAGGACGCCCCATCGGTTTGTGTTTTCTCCCAGCGGTTTGGCTTCTGTTTGTGGTCGGACCATCAGACCTGGACTCCGGATGGAATACTTTTGACCCTTCTTCTATTGCAATCACTTACTTTTATTCAGAATTCCCAAAACAAACAGATTCGAGCACAGTGTTTAGCCACAAGCACTTAAATGACGATTTGATAAAGTAGGTCTTAAGTTACGTTGCTATGAACTTGTTTGCTGTACTATGTTTAACCCTATAACACCAAATGTATCGTATTTGATACATGAGTTTTGAAGCCCTTTTTTTTCTTGAAAAACCTGATGTATACAATTAGATACATGCAATACATAGATAATCCACAAGGGGGAGGAATTCGTTCACCAGAGGCCTTTAGTGACACTACAAGACTGACGTTAATGAGGAAGGAGGAAGAACTTTGACAATTTAGAAAAGGAATTACCAATTTGTTAGACATGTTTGCGTTATATGTTTTTGTTTGTTCAAAAATTTTTATATTTGAGCACTGAGACCTGATGGATCAAATATGAAACAAACTTGAAACTCATACTTGGAAAAAAAAAAGTTTTTTTTGGTTGTTTAGAAAGACCAATAAAAGCTCCAGTTTCAAAGAACTGGGATTTTCTGTCAATGATTTAATGGTTCAGGCTTTACGGGGTTAAATGTGTCTGTTAAATGTCCGAGCTGCAAAGACAGTAACGTTAGTCGACTCAGTTACATCCGTTTCAACGCAACAATTTATATTCAAATTAGGAACCAATTATTGCTAACTATGCTGAGAAATGACTCTGAACAGTGGGAGTAAATGAAGACATTTTTCTACAAGTTAAATATTTGCCAGTATGGACATGAAATGCACATTAAATTATGTTCTAAGTCTTAAAAACTCTTATATTTAACTTGTAGAAACCTGTAGGAACCCTGTTCGTAGCATATACATATTTAACATTTTATCCTATAGCTTTTGCACATGCCTACATTTTTCAATATTTTTTGTGATATTTTTTTATAGTCTTTTTTTGCACCGTTTTCGCTGCTAAATAGAACAAAGCTACTAAATACATTTCCATTGTTCCTGTGACAATAAAGATCTCTTCAATTCCATGTGCCCAAATAAGTCAGTAATTCTAAGTCAGTTTCACTTTTATCACTTTAGAAACAACTCCAAAAACAAGACTTTGACGACACAAGTGTAAAACATTTCCTCATCCTCTGAAGGCTCCGGTGGTTCAGGCTGTAAATCACAGGCTGTAGCATTTACTGCTATGAAATCTAAACCCCGGTTGTGACCTTTGACCTTTAAAGAACACAAGAAAGTAGTTACTGTTTGTCTTTCGAGGTACAGAGGAGGTGCAGTTCGCCTCACCACTACATTGTTGATATTATAGTGTCTGCTAAACTTTTGGCCTCACCTGCAGTCCATGAATTTAAAGTAGTGTCTTCCTCTTTCTTTAAAAAGCCAACAGTCTATTTTTAATCTTTTCACAGGATGGACATGCGTAATCTAACATGTCCATTTAGATGATGTTGACACAAAATTATTTTTTTCCCCTCTGTTTTAATCCTAATGTCCATTTTGTTTGTTATTTTACTCATCTAAATCAGTCTCATTCTTTTTCTTCCATATTCTGTTCATTACATTGATGGTTTTGTTGATTATCATGATCATTTACAATTAATTTGTCATTTTTTCATTTTAGTCGATATGTTTATTTTTTTTATTTTCACATCATTGATGATTTGGCTCTTTCTGTGACTTTTACTGATTTTGAGTAATTATTATTTTTTTATAATATTGTAAAAATCTGCCCACACAGATCAGAATAAATTCAAGGTTTTTTCCATTTCGACTAAAAAGCCAATGGTTTATTTTTAGTCTTTTCTTTACAGGATTTAAATCTTTCCTACTTCAACAGTCTGGACATGCATAATCTTAAAAGTCTCTTTGGACGATAACACTAAATTCTGTTTTTTTCCCCCTCTGTTTTAATCTTAATGTCTATTTTGTTTATTTTTCTCATCTGAATCAGTCTTTTTGTTATTCCTTTTTTGCTCATTATATTGATGATTTTGTTGATCATTATCATTTACAATTAATTCTTAATTTTTTTCCCTTCTGTTGATATGTTTTTTTTTTATTTTCACATTATTGATGATTTGGTTCATTTTGTGACTTATTTGATTGATTCAGAGTTCGTTTTTATATAAAATTGTGAAAACCAGCACATGCAGATTACACTGAATTCTTACGGTTGTTCTGTTTTGACTTTAAAAAGCCAAGAGTTTATTTTTTAATCTTCTCTTAACAGGATGTAAATCTCTCCTGCTTTCAGTCTGGACATGCATATTCTAAACCTGTCCCTTTAGATGATGTTGACACTAAATCTGTGTTTTGTTTTTTTTCTCCCCTCTGTTTTAATCCTAGTTGCCTGCGGCCTCCTTGCGAGGTCAGGAGGCGGAGGTGTGATCCGGGTTTCTCCTTCAGCGAGGAAGTGTGTCGCTGCATACCGTCCCACTGGAGACGGCTGGACTAACCGCCGCCTAATGAGACGCTAACGAGATGCTAATAACAAACTGAACTCGGCTTTTGTCACCTCTCCCCTGCTCGTGAGAATCCCAATCAGCTGTGGTGGCAGCTACGTATCTGGACCCTGAATATTGTGGGAAAACCTTGATTGGAGTGCAGACATGGGAACCCTGGTGACCCGAAGGCGGGAAATGCACTGACTTGACTTAAAGGACATGGCGTTTTAATGGGAGAGTGGCTGATCGGAGCCCGGACAGGAAGGGAGTCAACACTCGACACTTGTTTTAAAGTATTGTCTAAATAATGTTTTAAATATTGGGGTTTTGTATTAATTATGTCATAGTATTCTTATGTCAGATCTTGATTATATAATTTATTAAATGTTATTTTCAACCTCTGTTTATTGCAATTTCAGTCTTTTCCATGAAAATACACTGTGATCAATATTTTTGTATCATGTAAAATATATGTTGGAAAATAAAGTATACTGGATGTTGTATATATTTAATCTATTTTATATATTGGTTTTTGTATGTGTATAATACATGGATGATTCAATGTTCACTTCAGAATGAGACTTGACTACGTAGAAACACTATAGGTTCCATTTACTCAGAATCATACAGATGAGTTTTATACAACTGAGCTTTAAGTGGAAAATCTAAAAGAAAGAGCTCATTTAAATACACACACATACAAATACTTGGGCTGTTTCTGTCCCGATTTTCCCTTTTCTCAACCAGCGACAGCAAATGCAAGATAACTTTGTGTCTCAAGATTATCCTGTGGTCTTACGTGTGTTAAGAGTGAATTTGTCCTGATATTTGGCTCCAAAACAGGTCGGGGCCGACAATTGTAAATATTAAACGTGTTCAATATTTTATGATCAAAAATCTTCATGTGTGGGGAAAGCCAAAGACTCCCGAGTCATGACTCTGTGAATTGTGAGATGAAACGGAAGAAGCGAGCTGACCGAGGAACCAGGAAGCATGCGTAAATGAAAAGAAGCATGGCCGACCTGACCCGTTTCTTTTTTTTAGTTGGGGTTTTTTCCGTCAAAAATAGTCCCAAGAACACAATCATTCCCCATTCTCGTATGTCCTCTTCCATGTTGTATGTTGCGTTTTCTGGTTGTTGCCATGTTTCTTCTCCTTCGCTTTTGTTAGATCACATTTGTCTTGGAGGATCAGATTCTAGATCAGTGGTGGAACAGAATTGTTGTGTGTTGGGATTATCGGAGCACGCCACACAGAGTACAATCAAAACTGTTCAATGACTGATTTTTTATTTTCATGTGTGGGGTCTGTAACAGATAAACTAATCTCTTCAGATTGAGAAAATCCTCATGTGTACCCTGCTTTAGTGATCCTCGTCTTCCATTCCTGTTCATACAATACAGTAACACTGAGATTTAAACGCCTTTAACCTAAATGCAAGAGCTCCTAACAAACCACCACTAACATCATTTGTGTTAATTTTCCAGATTTGTTCAGGTTAGGGCTGTGTGATTAATTGATTTTAAATCGGATTTTTTGATTAGGATGACTTTCAAAAAAGGGAAATAGTCAAATCAATTTAATCTCCCTCGTGTCTCCAAGTCGTGCACCTGCCGGCTACCGTAGGCTCCTCCTCCTATCTGTGAGAGCGGTCTGTCACAGAAATCCGTGTAATGACCACGGACCTTAAATCTGCGATAGACCTGCAGTAGTGATACCAATGCAAGCTGTGGTCCACGCACGGATCCCCCAATTCAAATATAACTGCATGGGGATCAGTCATTTTACGCTGTCCTGCACCGTACCGTCTTACCGTAATCCCACAGTGTTCCCAGGCCAGCCCACAGATAATCCTTCCAGTGTGTCCTGGGTCCTTCTCTTCCATGCACGGATCCCCCAATTTAAATATAACTGCATGGGGATCACTCATATTACATGGTCCACACATGCAGGCATGCATGACTGATGCCTGTCACTGACTTACATTGGTATCACTTCTGTGGATCCATCACATGATCCCATCACAGATTTGAGGTAGGGAGCAGCACCTTGTATTGTGGGCTGCTCATGAAAACGACATGCCGACTTCTGTTGTCTTTTCTAGTTCTACCCAAAAATCAAAAATAGAGTCTTTAGAGGAAAATAATTGGGATTTTATTTTTGGCCAAAATCGTGCAACTCTAGTTCAGGAGACCGGATCTTTGAGATGGTCTTTGTTTCTATCAAAGTGAACCACAGTTTGGTTCATTTACACATCTTCTGGATGCTTTAGACCAGGGGTGGGCAATCCTGGTCCTCGAGGGCTGGTGTCCTGCATGTTTTAGATATTTCCCTCCTCCATCACACCTGATTCAGTTAATGATCAGATCAGCTCATCATCCAGCTCTGCAGAAGCCTGATAAAGATGTAATGGCT
>JAPTMW010000001.1:40659297-40669360 GCA_029822955.1 Ostorhinchus angustatus
TACATTTTTTGGGAAAAATTATTCAGTGTTGAATATTTTTGTGGCAGACCTCTATGATCATCTATTCATTTTAAGGGATGATTAGAATTAAGTGTATGTGAGTTTAGGAGGCCCTGCTAAACCTTCACTTTCAAGGTTTAACCTTAAAGCTTTGTATGACTTTTGTCACCAATTTTTCATCAAATCTGTAAAACCCGGAGCTCCACGCAGCTGCATTATGGCTGCAGCAGCAACAAACATGGAAACGGCTTCATTACCTCTTGCTACTGCAGCTGCGTGGAGCTCCACTTCCCACAATGCACATCGCAACAAATTTCCGGAAATGCCTGAGTGACCTGCCGACTCTGTTTGTAAATGAATGGACTGTTTGTGGTGGAGTACACTTCAAAATTGTTCACCGTGAGGGAAGAGATTCAGGTGAGTAATCACGAAAAGACTTACGGATTACATGATACTTAGGCTATGATTCGGGATTTACAAATTTGATGAAAAATGAACGAAATGAGACATGAACGAAAAGTCATACACAGCTTTAATAACACAAGTGTATCAAAGTGTGTCATGGCTTGAATACAGAACTGAACCGTTCAACACTAGTAGTAGTAGTAGTAGTAGTAGTAGTAGTAGTAGTAGTAGTAGTAGTAGTAGTAGTAGTAGTAGTAGTAGAAGATTCAACACCACTGTTACCCTCCACACACATTGACCGTCAAAGATCACACCAAAAGCAAGGCATGTAACTGTGAGGGAGATCAGTCACCCACAGAATATCGTGGAACAAACTAAAAGCCTCACTTTGAGAACAGTTTGCTTAAATGAGTAGTATTATGTTTGGTACCAATCACTTGTCCCAAACCTGTGAAAAAAGTTGGTGGAAACATCATAGTTTGGGCTTGCTTTTCCACCTCTGGACTAGGACAACTTGCTGTCATGACTGAAAATTGTGAACTTTATCAAGGAGTAGAAACATAAGTTATTCTACCAAGGAATGGTCCACGAAGATGAAATGTAATGTTTTGGAATGTCCGGGTCAAACTCCTGATCTTAATCCAATTGTGGAAGGACAAGAAGCAGGAAGTTTATTCAAGGAAGCAGACCAACAGTTCTTAGTGTAAACTGTTCTGTAAGGACGAATGTTTTTAATTCTTCAGATGTTTTTATCTAGCTTCAGGATGTGTGAAAATCGGATTTTGTTTCAGGGCAAATGTATGATATTAAAGGCTCAGTTCATGCTAATTGCGAGGCAAAAATTCCCTAGTTTCCTTTCAGTTTATTGTAATTCAGTTAGTCTGAGAGGAATCAAGAGTCATCTTCTAGACTCTACAGGCTGGTTAAAGTCTTCCCACTGATGATCACAGGTGTTTAAGAAATAAAGAGGGGTTAAATATGTGACTGACAGCTTTAATTACTTCCCTGAGTCTGTTGAAGGTGACTCGCATAACGGTAATATTTTGGCTTCATTTGTCTGTGCAACAGTAAACCGCATCAGGTGTTTTATCTTTGGGTTTAGTCTTTTTATATAGACATAGAGATTCAAGAACGTTACGGTCAAATACACAGGAGCACAGCGCAATGAAATTCTTACTTTGTGGTTTTTCTTCACATGACTAACAATTAAAATAAACTATATTGAAATAAAGGAAATGGACTGTTCAATTAAAACAATATAAACTTAACTAATAGGAAATAAGGGAAATAAATGGTACACTAAGCAAGGAAAAATAAATAGGTAAAATAAAATAAAGTGAGCACGCTGCAAAGAGTGAGTGTATCAAGGTGCAAAAAAAATAAAGATATTGCAAGATAGAGGCAAGAGATGCAAAAGGCAGGTGTTTTTCACCCCTAATTTGTGCCTCCTGCAGCCTTAAATGTTCACAAACTTTTCTTGCAACTGTATTGACCTCTTGAGGTCTTGCACCAAAGCAAAAAAAATAAATAAATCTGTAACTATTTTCTATTTCTGTATTTACAACTCTGACCGGGTTAGAATAAGGCCTTTGTTAATATCTTTGCATATTCTTTACATAGTAAGGGTTAAAGATGTTCAAAGGAGCTGGTTTGTGGTAGTGTGGTGAGGACAGTGCTACATTTCTGCTAACCTTAATATTTTAACACTAAATAACACAAAGGAATGGTTCTAACATCTTTTTCATTTGCAGAAGCTAACATCTTTTGGTTTCATGCAGCTGCTAATTGTTCTTCCTGGTTTCATCTGTTTTTACTTCATATATCTTGTTAATTCTGTCGCTGTTTATTCTTAACCTAAACAGCATGGATTGTGTCTCCTTATTCTCCACACGTCAGATGATGTGTGAACGCGGTACTACATAGTTCAGTGGTACACTACATAAACGCTGCTGGTGATGTGGCTGAAACCAAGGTCAACTTCAACAAGGGGAATGTGACATCACCTGCAACGTGGTGGTAGTGCTGATGTAAGTGATATATATCCTTCACTTTTGGTTTTTCTCAGGTCTGTTTTAAGGGCGGTTACAGTGATGATGAGATTGAAGAGCCCTCACGACTTTAAACCACTCCCTCCACCTGCCTCATCCTCCCCTCCCACCGCTGAACTTCACCACAAACTCCAACCGAGCGCAAATTTTAGGAACTCAGTGAATGTTGACCTGTATTTATGAGCTGTATTAAAAGTGTATTATAATTAAAGAAAAAAGTATGAGTTTAAAGATTTTGTACATTTGTACTTGAATTTATGTCTAGATGTATATTTTCACTAAAGGTTGTATTGTACAAAAAGCCATAAAAGTACCACTTGAATGCATACATTACATTTTTATTTCTTTTTTTTTTTTATTTTATTTTGGAATGAGTGTGGATTATGTGTATCGGGGAGTTGTTTTTTTTTTTGTTTTGTTTTGTTTTTTTAAGAAGCACAGTACCAGTAGTTATTTTATTTTTCCAATGTAGCATCAGGCCTTTTTTTTTGTTTTCTATGTGCTGTATGTGTTTCATTGATTTGGCAAATGTGACGTGGCGCTAGCACATCAGATCCACCTGATTCCAAATGTAAGCCTCTGTAACCCCTCAAGGCTCAGGTAGATCTGAATGAAAGGTGTACATCCAAATGATATGAGGGAAAAAAAAGTCAATCTGATGTAACATTGCTGCGTTGATGCCATGCTGCTTAAACTTCACGTATGTGTTCCCAGATCTCAAATGCCCCCTTTGATTGAAAGACGCCTTGTTGGTTTGGGAATCTTAATAGTCTGATGAATTCCCACATCTGAGTGAAAGCAGATTGCACTTGATTGGGTAGCAAGTGGAAGTATTTGGCTGGAATGTGATGTAAACAGTCTTCTAGGTGCGTGTACCAACTTGATTTGAGCAAAGATGACACTGATTTAGGTCTGACAATCTTATAGTCAGCATGCACATCCTTAAAGTACAAAAGAAAGATTATGGGGGCCTTTTTCTGTATTTTAAGGCCTTATAATCCTTTAGCAATTTTTTCTTTAGGGTCTTTCTGACGTGTCCAGGTGTTAATGAACAAATTGCAAGTCCAGAATAAGACAGATTTCCTCCCATACTTTTAGTATACCAAAACTTCTAGGACTTGGACAGGTTCACTGGAGAATGACTAGGAAAATGTAGACAGATGGAGGGACAATGATGGCACTGTATCAAAGATGGTATTACCGGTAGCTGACAAAGGCTTCATCTAAATAAATTTGCTGTTACATTAAACCAGCTTCCTGAGATACAGCCTGCTTTGGCCTCTGTGCCCGTTGACCATAGATAGCACGATGCCTGTCAGCCACATATCCTGCTAGTAGACCTCCAGTTATATCCTGTGGCTTTAGCTGTGTGTGTACTAGATAAAAAAAATACCAATTGTTAATAGTAATAGTGCCCACCTTTACTGTTCCATCGAAGTCCTGTATGTTGTCATCTCATAGAAATGACTTAAGGCAGTTGCTTGTATTTGTGTGCAGATGGGGAGGAGTATTTACATCATCTGTGTACAAAAACACTCGACCACTTGCAGATCCCAAAATGTCCAGCACTTTTGTTTTAGCTTAGAACATACTTTTTTTTAATTTCCAAGTTGACTCCTCATTTCCTAAATGCATACTAATCAGGATTTATTATGTTCACTATTTGATCTTTTTGAGTATTACTTTTGAGGCAGTTGCTGTTTTTCTCTCCAACTGTTTTAATGCTGTGAATACCCAATTTGGACACATTAGCTTTTTATGTGTGTGTATAAATACATTGTATGAAAATGCAGCTTTTGTTAATCCAATGCATTGAAGTAAATGTGATATACTATCCATGCGGGAGATGGGATTCAGCCGGCTAAAGAATGCTCACAAATTAATTTTAACTGTACAGATTTGCAATGTCTGCATTTTGTTAATACAAGATTTCCGTATCATAAGAATTGAGCTAAATTTTACTCAAGGTTGCCTACATTTTATAAGGTACGCATATAGGTCCCTATTTTAACTAATCTGATCTGAGATTTTGTCCCCTGCTGTACATTCCATTATCAAAATCGGGACTCTAATATGACACATTGACTTGTCATCACTTGAGTTTCTGAGTGTCTTTAAAAAAATTTTTTTGTGTGTTTTTGTTTGGTTTTTTTGCTTTAAGGCACATTTCGACAATGATTTCTCTTGCCAATGTAGATTTTAGCCTTTTAGCTCTTAGCCTCAAAAACCTTGTAAATGATGTATTTCTAACATGTAACTAAGCTCTAACACACATTGACTCACTCTCACAGGGAATCTGAACTGTGTTTGCCACCCATGCCTCCGTCATTATTTGGAGTAACTGTACCCATACATCATTCATATAGAAGTAAAGAAATTCTGTTTAGTTTCATTGCACTATGGTGTGTTTGGACAATGATTATAGGAAGTGTCTTTAACTTTTTTGCCAATGATACCAAAAGCAACATTAAGTTAATCAAACTGGTTTTAGCTAAAGAAAGACTGACAGCCTTTTATGGTATGTGCCAATTGCCAAGTTAAGTTGTGACGTCCCGCCTTTTTCCCCCCTTCTCTTTATACTTCCGTCCATTCAGAGAGAATTCCTTCCCATAAAGGAACTTTAAACAGCTCAACAGTTATGAATGTCCGCACTAAGTGCATTGTAATGCCTGTTTAAAAAAAATACATATGTTTTATTACTCAAGCATGTATTGGTTTGTAATACTTCAGGTTCCTTGTATATGTAAATGACCTTCTAGTGCCAACATATCTCACTGGTATCTGAGGACAACTTTATAAATTGCAAGGTGGCCAGCTGAGTTGGCCCTGTTTGAATACATACCAAGAATTCTTTTCTCTCTGCTCTTCCTCTGAGGCTGTGATGCTGAAAAACTGGGATGGCACTCACCTACAAAGTTTAATGAGTGAGAGATCCTCAGTTCTTTGATGTCATGTGAGAAGGAAGTGATGACAAATGAATTGTTAGTGTTTAAACAGGGCCTGGGACTTCTTGATTTTTCTTCTTTTTTTTGTATCTGTACAGTCATGTCGTTGAACCACTGCAGTCATTGTTAATTCTTGTACAAGTTGTATCACTGGTTGTTGTACCATATCTGACATTTGTAATTATGAAATAATACACTGCCATTTGTATAAAAATACACTTGTCCTGTCTTATTTTTGTCTTATTTTAAATAAATAGGGATAGTTGGAAAGACTAAAAAACTTACACCATGTTGCTTATGACTGTATCTTAACCACAGTTACAGCAGCACAGGTATCATGAGATGCTGCAGGAGGTGCTTTATTGTGGCTTTTCCCACAACTTTACTTCTTTTTCCAATAAGAGACTTTATTCTGTCTTTCGTCATTCACTCCTCTTGAGGAATCAGGGATGGATAGCAAAAGGTAGCTACAATGGAATGTAACAGAGATGGAAAAGACAGATTTCTGTGTCAGTCTACGTTTACTTCTGCATACGAATAGAAAGCTCTTATAACCTACCGATGCATGTACGCCCACTCATCTTTGGTGTAGTGTTGAAAGCTGCAGCTATTAACACAGATCCACTAATCTGTTTTAAATAGTCTGGGTATCAGCGGTCCCGTGACTGCAACAATAACAACAAAAGCAAAAAAACAAAAACTAGAGGTCAGCCATTGGGTGTTTTAAATGTCAATCAGAATAAAACCGCAGTCTGATTGGCTGCCGACGCTGCACCCCTCTCTGTCAAGCTGTCACACATTCCACTTCCTGGTGTGATCTGTCGGGTAAACGCAGCGCTGCATCAAAGATGGCTTTTATCATCCAAGACCTAGTTCATGTGGCAGTAATATTGTGAAAGATTAATATATATTGCACGAAGAGACAGCGGAGAGCCGGTGGTAGTGCGAGCAGTGTTCGCACTCTCGTCGCACTACGCACCGTTTGCTCTCTCCATATGCTAACTTGTCTCCACTGTACTAGCTAGCTCACATTGTAAATATTAGCTAGCCGAGCTAGCTTGCTTACTGTTGATTGATAAAATGGCTACCATGGAGAAACTGATGAAGGCCTTTGAGTCTCTTAAGTCATTCCAGCAACAACAGGGACCACCGACCGCCGAGGAGCTTGTCCAGAGGCAGTAAGTAGACATTTGTCTTATTGCCGTTTCGTGTAGCTTAGCTGGTTAGCTAGCGTGTGTGCCTCTGGAGTCTGGTAACGTACAGGTTTAGCGGCTCTACCTCCAAGCTAGTTACGCTAGTATGCAAGCTAGCAACAGCCAGAGTCCAAGCTGTTTTCTACTTTTCTTCTAATTTTGTTCCAGGTGTTGACAGACATCTCTGTCTTTACCGAGGTGTCCTCTGTCTGATATTCTGACCGCCAGCAAGGCATTTTTTTTTTTTTTTTTTTTTTTTTTTTTACAATCAGACAAGGTTTGAGACCCTTCTAACATATACAGCCGTCAATTTGTGCCTGCGCACCTGCCAAAGGAGCCATGGGCCAAATGAAAGGGTACCTGCTGAATAAGCTGCAGTTGGAAGTGTACTGACATAGTCCACAAAATAAAAGCGTGCTTAATTTCTTACTGGGAAGCGATGTTGGGACTGTCTTATGGACTGCCGTGTTTTTGTCCGTTGTAACATCACATCCTGGTTCATGGAGAAAGAGCAAGCAAGAGGTGCTATAGCTACTTGGAATGCAAACCTTGTTTTGCATGTTTGTCTCGTTCAGGCAGTACACTTTCACATACACTACTGTCTGGGTAAGGACTGTGCTATTGTTTTAACGTTTTTAAACTAATTTTGACTGGATTTAATTTGGTCTGCTTTGTCAGGTGGTCATACAATGCAGACTTTGCTAATCCCCATTAAGCTGACTGCAACTTGAACTGCATTTGCTCGCTGCCTGTAGAATAAAGAGTTATGAAAGGTAGCTCTGCGACACAGCACAGTCAAAATGTCGATAGTTTTTGTCATAACACAATGTGAGAATACACTTTCTTAAAACTGTCAGAATACTGCCCCAGATATTGTGCTGTATTATTTTGACATAGTTCGCACCGCTGCTGTCAGTTTACTGTTGTATCATTAGATCTCCACTTAATGGATTTACAGTGATAGTCTTGTGTTTCTGTGTAACTGTCTTTGAAATGGACATTTGTCCACTTCTCCTATACCCTTGTCAGGGTGTATGTAACAAACTAGTTTTAGTAAGTTTGAGAGAAATGGGTATTGTTTATGAAGTTATTTTTCGTACCTCCTCAGTATCTCCTCTGTTTTTCCTTTTGGACCTTAAACAAGAGGTTTAATCAAGTCCTGTTGAGAGATTGAATGACCTCCAGTACCTGTCTCTGTCTTTGGACCCAGTCAGGCTCTCCACATTTATTGTTCCATCTTATTTTCATTCCCATGTTCTCAGACTCTGTATTTATTTATTTATTTTTTTACCTTTACATAGAAAGAAGGAACAGGCTACCACAAAGAAGGACAGGGTGACCCACTGCCTGACAATATGTGAAAACATTGTGGCTCATTCTCTGAGGTAGGTAATGATAATTAAACTGAAAGCTTTAATCACATCTTGAAGCTAATGTTCTCTTGTAGGCTTGTTTTTTGACGTTGTGGGGCATCCCATCAGATAGGAGGGGGAGGGAGGGAGGGAGAATTTAAAAGGAGGCAGAGAGTCAGGCTTGCTAAAATTGGAATATAAAATAAGATGTTTGCGCAAGAATTCATTGTAATATTTGTGGTGTTAGTAATTGTATAAATATGTAAGTTCAGTGTGTATATGTATAATGACCTGATATTGTATGGTTTCCTGGAATAGAACATCTCCAGAGTTTCAGAAACTGCTGGGCATTGCCATGGAGATGTTCCTGCTCTGCAGCGATGACAGTGAATCAGACGTGCGGATGGTAGCTGATGAGTGCCTAAACAAAATCATCAAAGTAAGCAAGAACTTTTAGGATTCATCATACTTCCCCACCTTGAATTATCCTTTTTCAGAATTTAGTCATTATCCATTGAGGATGTACTGGACAATGACTTTTGACATTAGGAGGCTTGATAGTAGTTGTGTGATGTGGTCAGATATACATAATGGTGAAAGTCTTTCCAATTGATTGAGTAGTATAAATGTCAATGCATGAATTTGTCATTTTAAGCTGACAGTTTTGTTTTTTTTTCCAAACCAACATGTGGACTGTACAGCTCAACTTAAAGGGTACCTGTAATGAATTTTCATTGCTAGCTATTTCAAAAGATCACATATAATACTAGGGGTTCTGTCAGATAACTTGCGTCATAGCCTGTTGTCAAGTACGTGTCAGTATTAAGCCACTGCTCCGTCAGTCAGACATGGACAATGTTACCTCCTTCACGGACTGTTCCAACACTGGTAGTGATGAAGACATGTTGTATTGTCCAATTACCTGGGCTGTGATGGACTGGTCACTGACTCCGTGCAGCAGACACCAGTGACACATTATCGCCCAGTGCTGGGTCGCATCCCTAGGACAGTGTAAAGTTTACGGCTGCACAAACAAGCACAAAGACATGCTTTCCACTCAGTCTTGCCCACTGACTGCTGCGTGTGTTGTGATGAAGCTTGCTAAACAAATAGGCTCCTGATAAATCTGAATTTATTTCATCTTCAGGCATTGATGGATTCCAACCTGCCTAGACTGCAGCTGGAACTTTATAAAGAAATTAAAAAGGTAATCCTATATCTGACTGTGTTGTGCAGTGTTTTTACTATACAAGAATAATTTCCATGTAGATTTTGTGACATTTATTTCATTTCATAACGCTTGATGTATATTTGTGTGCATAATACTGAATGCAGAGGCAGGAGTAATAGTATTTCTGATGTTAAGCTTTGTGTGTGTTTGTAGAACGGTGCCTCTCGGAGCCTGAGGGCAGCTTTGTGGAGGTTTGCTGAGCTAGCCCACCTCATCAGGCCACAGAAATGCAGGTATACACAACAGTGCTAAAGAAGCAGCTCTTTATTCATACATTTTTATCCCCAACTCAAATTTCAATACTTGATAGACTACCTATTGCTGAAAAAAATATCCATGGGATGAGGTTGTGGGATGAATACCAATAACTATGTTTTATACTTCAAATGATGTTTTCCTTGAAATGTTTTCATTTATAATGTTGTCATCATTCTTCAAGTTCTTTGATGCCTCATTTTGTGTGCATTACTCCTCTCATCCCTCCACCTTCTGTCACAGACCATACCTGGTCAACCTGCTGCCGTGCCTCACCAGAATCACCAAGCGGCAAGAGGAGACAGTTCAAGAGACGCTGGCTGCAGCAATGCCCAAGATCATGGTGGCCTTGGGTCATTTCGCCAATGATAGTGAAATCAAGGTATAGCTTGAAAGAGTTGACCTGAGACACATTTAATGTGGTGGTGCAGTTTAAGGATAAACTCTTCCAATAAGAGCAGTTCACGAAGCTGCGCAAAATTACCCACTTTACTGGCAGCGCACCATTTGTCCAACAAAAGACTTTTCTCCCTCGCAAACTCCACGTAGGTTTGGTTGGCAGATTTTTCACAGTTGCGAAATTTCTGGCGATAAGCCTCTGGTACCAGTTCATAGGCCCTCAACACAGTAGCCT
>JAPTMW010000001.1:40671684-40684106 GCA_029822955.1 Ostorhinchus angustatus
CCAATGATAGTGAAATCAAGGTATAGCTTGAAAGAGTTGACCTGAGACACATTTAATGTGGTGGTGCAGTTTAAGGAGTCCGTTTACAGCATGTCCTGTTCTCTTTGTGTCCCTAATGCCTTGGGGTGTGGTTGACACTAACAAAGTTTCAAAATTTCAACTTGACGTTACTGTCATGAGATGGCATGTGTGTTTGTAAAGGCTGAAAACTGATTTTTACTTTGTCCAAATATATTGTTCCAGGTGGTGTTGAAGTCATTTGTGGCCAACTTGAAATCTAGCTCCCCCACTATCAGGCGGACAGCAGCCAGCTCAGCTGTCACTGTGTGCCAACACTCTAGACGCACCAGCTACTTCTACACCTGGCTACTTAATGTGCTGCTTGGTTGGTTACATGCACACACACCCACAGACTGCTTTAACATGTATTCAGGCCTTCAAGCATTTAAGAAGATGCCTCATATTGCTGCCATGTCTACCGGTTTTCAGGACTGTTGGTTCCAGTTGATGAAGAGCATCCCAGCCACCTTATTCTGGGGGTGCTGTTAACCCTTCGCTACCTGATGCCTCTGCTGCAGCAGCAAGTCAATACAACCAGCCTGAAAGGAAGCTTTGGAGTCATGAGGAAAGAGGCTGATGTACAGCCAACACCTGAACAGCTACTACAGGTAGAGGGCATGTGTGGGTCAAAATGTACAGCTGAATTCAGATTAGTCTGATATGCACTTAACCACTAATTTAACATTTCCTTTGTGTGTCTGAAGGTGTACGAGCTGACACTGCACTACACACAGCACTGGGATCACAATGTGGTCACAGCTGCTCTGGAACTCCTACAGCAGGTTTTCAGGACTCCGCCTCCAGAGCTTCTGCACATGCTCATCACTGCAGGCAGCATTTCACATGCCACCGTGTTTCGCCAGGACGCTGAGAGCCGTGCGCGATCCGGCAGCATCCTTGAACTCATTGGTAAACACCTCAGATACTGTGTGTGTTTGTGTATGGCCTGCTATCTCATTTGTATGGTTTAGTGTGTCTCTTTGTGTTTTACATAAACACATTGCACCTGATAATCAAGTAGTCTGTCTTGATGCTCTTTAGTGGTCAAGCACCTATTTGCATGGTCAACTATCAGTACTCATCTTTTTTCACGTTTTTTTTTATTAAAAAAAATTTAATTATGGAATATCAGTGAAACCTGATAAAACATCAAGGCATCAAACATCAAGATTTTCATTTTTACAAGGAACATATTCATTTTAAATACTGCTTGTCTCCTCCTTGTTTACTAATAAACAGTTTGGTCACTAAAAAGTATCACATCCATCAACTACTTAAGTGTTTTCAGTTTCTGTTTTTGGTCTGTTTGTGCCTTTTTTTTCTTTGCTTGCTTATTCTTTCCCTCTTTGTGTGTAATTAACCAGTCCTGTTTCTTACGGGTCTTTTGGAGCTTTTGCTGCTTTTCTCTTCCTCACTTCACTTCCTGTTTCTGCTTCCGTTTCCTGGCATTTTCAGCAGGGGGAGGGTCTTCCTGCAGTCCACTCCTTCTCAGGAAACCGAGAGGTGACTTGTCTATTTATCTCCTCTGCTCACCTCTTCCCTAGTACTGATGTTCCAGTCACCTTGGGCAAATTTACCTCTGACTGAGTCACTTACATGTTTAATTTTTGTATTGTGAAACAATGTTTTTGAATTTAAAACTTTAATATTGCCAGTAAAATATGAGGTTTCTGCAGGTTTGTATTTTAATTGCACTCAGTTGAAGTAAATTTTCACCCCTCACCATCCTAGACTGTTGAACTCTCGTCAATGAGCGATGCTGTTGTGTTGCTATGTTGACATTGAATCTGTTGATGGCAGGGAAAATGCTCTCTGGAGAGGAGGATGGGTTGGAGGATGAAGCTGAGAGGACTGAGGTCACTACCGGTGCCTTTACAGGTGGGACACGCCCAGCATGTTGTGTTTTTTTGTAGTAATTTAATGTCATTATATATATCAGTTTTTTCCAGTGAATTGTGACAGCTCAGCTTCACTTAAAAGGATGGGTTCAGTATCATTTGGAGTATTCATAGTAAGCTTATGTGCAAAGGATGAAATTAAATGATGCTGAAGATAAATCCCTTGTCTGCTCTCCTTCAGCATCAGTTGTTGGTGCAGACGGCTCCTCTTCAGGCCAAGTAGACATCATCACTGAGCAGCCACGTTCTTCCCAGCACACCTTGCAGCCTGGTGACTCTGTGGACCTCAGTGCCTCTTCGGAGCAGGGCAGTGGTGGAGGGACATGTGCCTCAGACACTCCTGAATCACCCAATGAAAACGAAGAGGAAATGCTGAGTCAGAGCTCCAGCGGTGGAGCCAACATTACTCCAGAAACGGCAGACTACACCACACCAGAGAATGCAACACCAGAGGGTGGAGGGCCCCTCGGGGAAGGAGCAGGGACACTGCTAGGCACTAATGATCGCTCCCTTCCACCCAGTGACTCGTCCCAGACCACCACAGAGGGACCAGACTCGGCCGTCACCCCTTCAGATGTAGCGGAGCTGGTCAGTCTGACTGTTCATGTGATACTGTGTTGTATTTATCCATATTGTATGTCTGTAGAATACAGATGTTTCTCACTAGAGGCAGAAAGAATAGGTTATTATATATTCCAATCATTACCTTTATATGAACCTTATGGACTCTCTCCCCATTGATGAATGACGCAACACTTCATAGAATTAGGATTTGTAGAATGGACACATTTTTTTCTTAAATGGAGCTTTGCCACAGGCCTATACAGGGTTTTACACAGTTTAAATAACTTATTGTACCTACAAATTGGCTGTAGTGTGTAATAATTTTTACAATATGACAGTCACTTGGATGCTTAAAGCTTCCTTAAAAGCAAAAAATATTGGCATGAATTTCCCACAGCCCAGGGTCCAGCAGTTCAAAACATAAAGATTACATGGCTGTAATCCTCTGCAGCTTCAGAAATGTTTGCATTTTTGTATGAAAAACTACTTTCACTCAATATAGAAGATGTACGTGTGCAAAGATTGTGTTGAAGTCTGTGCTGGGAAGTAGTTATTTGAAATTGAGTATCTCATTATTAAGCTAATGAGAATATGATGAACAGCCACAGCACAGTGAGTTGTGTATAGAATACCCTTTTGCTTTCAAAATCCCTATGAGATGCCTCTTTTCTCATCTTCTACAGCAGTGACACTAGATACTGTTCGCTTGGAAATGCTGTCAGCTAAATGTTTGATCCATTCATATGGTTCCAGCACAGTTCAGATTCCAACACAAATGTCACCTACGCACAGAAACCTTTCATATTGAATTTTTAAATCAAGATAGTTGTGGTTATTTTCAATCATAAATTGTTTGACAGCACTTTGCAGATTCTATCATTAAAATAACTGCCAAGCATGTATTCATTTGACCTTATTTTGCAGAGCCACTTGCTTTGCATGTGTTTGCTGATATTTAGTAAACACTTTTGTTTAAGCACTGTTGATCGACACGAATACTGATTAGGACATTTTACTGTGGAGGTTTTTTTTTTTTGACAAACTATGTAAAGATGTCATTTTGTAGTTGTTTCACACACTTTGGGGGCTTCTGTGGAACAAAAAAGATTTCCACACACTGGTAGTGATAAATACATGTTTGCAATTACAATTCTGCTGTTGGTCATTTGGGTGTTTTGGAGGCTGGACCTGCTAATCTGCTGCCCTCCAGAGACTTTCTGATGTGAGGTTGTCCATTCTAACAATTCTACCTCTATGGTCTTGCCCCCTTCCTTCTCCTTTATCCTTCTCCCCGCTTCGTCATAGTCACGCACTCCATTGCCACGGGTGACTGAGCCGTCCCCACCCTCGCCAACTTCCACCGAGGGTCCTGATGCCACAGATAGCGACTCCTCTGTCTACACCACTTCCTCTTCGTCATCTTCTTTCTCTTTTTCCTCCTCATCTTCTTCCTTCTATGCCACTTCCTCCTCTAACACTAGTGACAAGGTCAGCTGCAGTTGGACACTTTGGACAGAGTGGGAGGGGGCTTGCTTGTCTGTGAACCTTTGCCTTTCTTCATTCTTAACTCCTTTCGTTCGCTTGTTCGTCAAAACACACGCACAGATATTTACCCTGCTTACTGACCTGCCTTCCAAATTGCTACTCTTCCTCTTCCTGTTGTCATTGGTGACTTCATGCCCTTTTTTCTCCTCAGTTCAGTGTTTAAGTGCTTCCCTAACAAAAAATGAGATGCCTCTGCAAGCCGGTTATCAAAACAAGCAACTCAGACATCTCATGTTACTGTTTGCAGCCAAGAGTTTGAAGTAGAAGCATGAAGGCTACCTGCTCCTTTGTCGTCCCTCAGATTTGGTTTTCTTTACCCTTTCAAGAGGCTGTGACAGGCTTTTGTTCCGGCTGAAGCCAGACATCAAGAACAAAATTTGCCTTGCAGCTTCATCTGTCCAGATAAAAACCCAAAGTTGTCACTAAAATGGAAGGTGAAAGAGTTGGGATCAAAAGCTTGCTCTTCCTCTGGCTTTGAAGAATCTGGACTGCAGTTGTAGAGGTCTCAAGCCTTTGCTTCTGTCTATGTGTAGACGACTTGTGTTGACCCAAGCATGATGTGGTTGAGTTGTAATAAGGGACCATTTGTTTGACTTGTTATTTAGCTGTTCTTTGTGATGCTGTGTCATTGCCCCCAGCTCAGTAAGCCTAACTTGTTAATGAATGAGATGAAAGAAATCAATTTTGCATGTGGTTGCACATCAGAGTGGGTCATGGGTGTAGGTTTGGGTCGTGTCATTTCATTTCTCTTGCTGAGGTGTTTGCTTTGTATTTGTCTGTGCATAAGGTGCTGGATGGCAGTGAAAGCCAGTACTCTGGGATGCAGATTGGAACACTACAGGATGAAGAAGATGAAGGAGCGGCACCTGCCTCCCACGAAGACCACCCAGAACCATTTCTGCAGTCTGCCCTGGGTATGTTGATGTGTGCAATACCCGCACAGCTTTACACCAATAATGGTAGCTTTATTTCCTGCAACATATTTTTGTGTGCATTTGGAAATATTTTTGAGGTATTTCAGTATTCATATGGTTGCTTGAAGTACATTTTTCCATTTTCAAAAAAGAAGACCTTATGCGCTTGATGGGAGATGGACCCACCTTTCTCTAATTGGTTCTGACATAGCAAGTAGTAGCTGATTGTTAGAAGTACTGGTTGACTGATGAAGAAACCAAGTAATCAAATTATTTTTTCCAAACCAGTTGGGAAACAGGTTTTGAAACAAATGATTATACTTTCTTTTATGGGTTTATTTATGTATTTATTTTATTTCTGGTGACTTGTAGTTTTTGTTGTGATTTTGTAAGTAAAAATGATTAATAACTGAAAATGCCATGCCACATTTCAAACATTTGCTTGAAATTTGCTTAACAACTGTATGGCAACATGACTAATATCTACGCAATAAAATGATGTATTGATGATGCTTTTTTCTTATTTTTGTTTGTGTGTAGCTCTAAGCAAACCTCACCTTTTCGAAGGCCGAGGGCACAACCGGCAAGGTTCAGACAGTAGTGTGGACCGCTTCATACCAAAGGAAGAACCTACTGAACCTGAGCCTGACAACAAGGTAATCAAACATCAGCATTTCACACTGGGCAGAAAGATAAAGCAATTAAGAACTGGAAACAGATTTATTAATCATCTGATTGTCTAACTTATCTTGTTTCTTAGCCATCACGTATAAAGGGTCCGATAGGACACTATACAGACCAGGGGGTTGAGCCTTTAGTGCACTGTGTACGCCTTCTTGCTGCTTCCTTCCTGCTCAGTGGACAAAAGAATGGTAATTATCAATGCTGCTCATAACATGTTAACAGGGGGTTAAAATGTTTAGGATGTCAACAGGTGGCTTTTGTACTGAGCTGTGTGTACTATGTATTACCAGGTCTTATTCCTGACAAGGAGGTTCGAGTGAGTGTAAAGGCCCTGGCAGTCAGCTGTGTTGGGGCAGCAGCAGCCCTGCATCCTGAAGCCTTCTTTAACCCCCTCTACCTGGAGCCGCTGGACGGCATCCCAGTAGAAGGTAGGCCCCGACAATCCCATTAAGAAAAAATTGTGTGAAGAAAATGCAGTCTAAATCATGGCTGCCCATTGTGGACCTCAAATTGAAGCTTAGGATAATCATATCAGTATCTGCAATATGTGACAGCATTTTTACTTTTCTTCTCATCCATTGTATTTGATTAGCAGGAGCAAACCATGTTATTTTGGGGGCAAAAATGTATTTGAAAGGTTTCCCCTTCTTCCAAGGTTATTATCATTTACAAAATTGGTAAATAACTAAAACTAGATATAAAGCTGTAATAAAACATGAAAGGTAAGAGAGATCCAAATGTTTAGCTGTTCCAGTTTTACATCAACAGATGGCAGCATGCTCTAGACCTGGCGTCACTGTGGTGAGAGTCAGGAGAGGCTTTTAGAATCTTATTTTGGCTTATTTTGAATATGTACAAAATAGTTTTTTTAATCTCGCATGACATTTATCAGTTTAAAAAAACAAAAAAGCGAAACTACTGTGACTTCAGTCTGAACGGTCATGTCACATTCTGTCAGACTCCAAAATCTCCGTTTTAGCTGGAGTTTTCAGAAATAATCATTTTCAGTCACCTAAACTGGAGTTTTCATGTGGATGAAAGCCAAAAAATGCTTAAGAAAATGTGTAATTTCAGACACCCAGCTATGTGTTTACATGGCATTAGTCAGTTACCTGCATTAGATGATGATCTGCACAAACACATTTATCAATGCTGTGGCGAAAATTATATATTAATTTTAAAAGAATATGCATTTAAAACTTGTTTCTGCATTGCAGTGCATACATAGATATTTTATAAAATAAAGGTCATGTGAACAGATAAAAAAAAAAAAAAACAATTTATAAGAATATGTGCATTAATGTGGAGAGGGTATTAAAGATCTTGTAATGCTGCTGGGGTCTAATCAGACTCCAGGTGAAACCACCCGTGTTCCTCAACCGCTGCTACTTCACTACTCGAGTAGTGAGTCTGTTGGACAAGAGATCTGTGTCGTGATGAGGTGTAAAATAAGTTTATTATTACGTGAATGTATTGCACAGAAACAATAGTTATATAATTTACCTGTAGTTACAAAATGCGGCCTCTTATTCTAAAGCCTGTGCATATGTAAAATCTTGCCGAAAGTTAATGTTTTTGTAGCTAGTGATAACAAAAAGCATTAGTTGAATTTTGTATTTATGTATTAGTGCCATTTTTGACCCCTGTCTCTTCTTGTCTCTCCTAACAGAGCAGCAGTATATCAGTGATGTGCTTGGCCTCATTGATCATGGGGACCCCCAGATCCGTGGGGCCACAGCCATCCTTTGTGGAGCCATCATACATGCTGCACTCACCAAAACCCGTTACAACATACACAGCTGGCTGGCCACTGTGCAAAGTGCAACAGGTCGGTGTGAAAGCTGGTTTTGTTTTTGTTGGTATTTCAAAGATGTCCATGTGTTGCTGCGGATTTCCCTCACTTGTCTGCTCTGTTCCTCTCAGGTAACCCTCTGTCCTTGATGGACTTGGTGCCTTTGCTCCAGAAGAGTCTGAAGGATGAATCCTCTGTCACCTGCAAAATGGCTTGCTCTGCAGTGAGGGTAAGAATCTTCTGTATTTGAGTCTAAAGTTGGTTGAACAGCCCCAGACTTTTCATGCGATTGAATCATTGTCAAAGACAGATTTTCACGGACAAAAATCAGACCTCTGTTTATTTATTTATCCATCCATCCTTGGATCACACATGGGCAAATGAACATTTACAGCAACCATCAAGTGTGCTCTCTCTAGCCCTAAATGAGAAATGATGATGGACTGGTTAAACTATAAAATTATAATTTATTCATGGGGATAGCTAACACTGACAGGTTTTACTGTATTGTGTTCTCCCTCAAGACTTCACAGTCGTTTTACTGCCACCTACAGGCACAACTGTTGGTCATTAAAATACATCAGCCCAAACCTCAAATGACTATGGAAAAAACTCAATTCATCTAGATTCTTACTGTTATGTGGAATCTATGCCTGTTATGAGGAATCTACTTGCAGTATTGTGATTAATAACTTCGCAAGATTCCCTTTCCTTGTGAAATTTTCTGGTCTTTGATGAAAAACTTAGGACATTCTCCTCAAATGTGAGAGCAGGTCAGGTTAGTCTTTTCAAAGTCTTCTAATGTACGGTAGGCATAAGTGTGTGTATGTGAATCTGATCTGTGTGTTTGTATCTGTTTCAGCACTGCATCATGACTGTGTGCAGCAGCACTCTGAGTGAGCTTGGACTGCAGTTGGTGATAGACCTGCTAGCGCTCAGGGACTCTTCCTATTGGCTTGTTCGCACTGAGCTATTAGAGACCATGGCTGAGATGGACTTCCGGTAACATTATTTTTCTCTTCTTTTGTTTTTTTCTCTAAGTGGCTGAACATTGATGACTTTATGGGAACACTTGTTTACATTTGGCAGTTTTCATTTTAGATTTACTCCTTGCTTTTTCTCAGGTTAATACATTTCCTGGAAAGGAAAACCGAAGCTTTGCACAAAGGAAGTCATCACTACACTGGGGTAAATATATATTTATTCAATAAATAATTTTTTAATTTGATATATTTAATAAATACCCTAGGGTGTATATATAGATCTTATTGGGCTAAATCTGGGACCTTGAGTATGTGTGCTCATGTGTAAATGTGTGCTGGTATGACAATAAAAATCCTTGAATCTCTCCTGTTTTACCTCACTGTTAATGAGTATGAATGTATGTGTGAGAGCAACGGAGCTCACAGAATTTCCTTTGGGATCAATAAAGTATCTATCTAGCTATCTCACGCTTGGTTTACCTTTTATCTTCTCTAATCTTTTCATTCCTTTCTTCTCCATACAGCGGTTAGAGCTGCAAGAGAGGGTCCTACATAATGTGGTCATTTGCCTTTTGGGAGATGATGACCCACGAGTCCGACATGTGGCAGCGTCTGCTATCAGCAGGTACACTATCACTTCACTCATACCTCCCAAACGACTTTATATTTGATTTCAATGTCAAATATCAAGTAAATATGAACTGTTGGAATAGTGACGCTACGGTTTTGGTGGACTGAGACTCACTCCAGTCATGTCCATTGTTGTTTTTCACTGTACTAATGAAAATAGAAAAGCTGTTTCTAATTCCCTTGTCGTTGCCCTATTTCCCTCTCTGTACATACCCTGTCTTAGGCTGGTTCCCAAGTTGTTCTATGACTGTGATCAGGGTCAGGTTGACCCAGTGGTCGCTGTTGCTCGGGACCAGAGTTCAGTGTACCTGCAGCTGCTAATGCATGAGACACAGCCTCCCTCCCAGTTCACTGTCAGCACAATCACAAGGTATTTACACACACACCCGCCAGAGAAGTAATGTAGATGGACACGCACATATTTCGTAGCATTTACCACATAATTCTAATGCTGTAATGACACAAATTGAATAGGCTATCTGGCATGTGGTTCTGTTTCTTTTCAGTATTCACAATCAGAACTACAGCTTTAGATTATACATGATAATAACACTGAACATAATCATTCAGAAAGTCATGTCGCATCTTTTCCCGGTCAGGACATACAGAGGCTACAACTTGTCCAACGTTGTTTCTGACGTCACACTGGAGAACAACTTGTCCAGAGTCATAACTGCCGTCTCACATGCTTTTACCTCCTCTACCTCCAGAGCCCTAACGGTGAGCTTTCAGTACCCTTACTTTGTCTCATTGCCTGGTGTATCATTATTTTTTATCGCTTTTTGTTAGATAGAAGGATAAAGTGAATAATCTATCTGTCTACCTGCAGTTTGGCTGCTGCGAAGCATTGTGCCTCCTGGCTTACAACTTTCCTGTGTGCACTTGGAGCACAGGCTGGCACTGTGGCTACATTAGCTCTGGTAGTAGTTTTGCTTCTCGGTCAAGCCTCAACCGCACCAGGGGCAGGGCCCTCAGGTTTGTGCAGCCTTTCTGAAAATACATAGACAACATCTCTTATACTGTAGAGGAACAAGAACAAAAGTTGCCATTATAGTTCCATAATCTGACACATTTTCTCACCTGGCAGCACAAGACTTGGCTGGAGTTTTAGCATTTCATCATGTGTATCACTGTCCGTCTGTTCCCTGCCTGCTTTTTTGTTGAACAGCCTATCACAACCCAGCAATACTCCTGCCTCTTCATCCAACACCACATCTGCACCGGACTCTGAACGCAGAACTCTGACTGTGGGAATGGCCAACATGGTTCTCTCCTTACTTTCCTCTGCCTGGTTCCCCCTGGACCTCTCTTCACACCAGGATGCACTGTTGCTCTGTGGCAACTTGCTTGCTGGTAAATACTGTGTGCAATTGTTCACATGACCCTTTTTGTTACAAGGGCAGAGATGAGCATATAATTTGTAATGTGGTCTGGACTTAGTTGTATAAAGTTCAACCTTAACTCAAACACAGCTTTAAATAAAATATCAACACCTTTTCATCATCTCACTCCTAGCTGTAGCTCCTAAATGTATGCGCAACCCGTGGGCTGGAGAGGAGGAGAGCAGTAGTGGGAGTACAAATGCCAGTGCAGGTCCAAGCAAGTTGGAGGAACCCTGGGCAGCGTTGTCAGAGCGATCCCTTGTGGCTATGGTGGAACAGCTGTTTTCTCATCTGCTGAAAATACTCAACATATGTGCACATGTGTTAGATGACACTCCACCTGGACCAGCAGTAAAGGTAATTCTATGATTCAGGTATTATGTTAAAGAAACAATGAATCATCATGGTTCCTTTTTAAAGGCCCATTTGCACAAGACTGTACTTACTTGAAGAGCTCATGTGATTTAGAAACTACAACCCCCCCTCGTCTGTGTTTTATGGAATGCATTTGCAGAGGACAATTAAAGTGTTTTTTAACCAAATTTCTCCTGAATCTGATATTATGGCTTACTATCTATAATCTGTCACATAACTACTGAGCTTGTTGAAAGATAGAAGAACATTCTACCACCCATCTCCATTCATGTTGTCGACACAAAATTGGTATCCATGCTGTGTAGCAATATAAACCTACTGGGTATATACCTAAAATTGAGCCAAATGTTCATTTATAATTGCCAGTACACTTTCTGTAATTCTGGAATGAGAGTAAGCATAGAGAAAACAAAAAACATTGCAACTCACTGAAATCACTGAAATGTTGATTCATGTGGAACTAATATTACCAAAGGATTATAACCCTTATAGTATAAAGCCACAGGTAATGCTAATCTTGTGCAACCAATGGTTAGTACTATAAATCATATTCACCTTTCAGTGGTTAATTGAATGCATTCTGCTTCCTCTTCAGGCGACCCTCCCCTCACTGTCCAACACACCCTCCCTCAGTCCCATCCGCCGGAAAGGGAAGGAGAAGGAGGCTTCAGAGCCTAGTGCAGTGCCGATGAGCCCCAAGAAAAGTAATGAGATCAACACAGGTACATACCTGACCATCTGCTAACACAGGCACAAATCATTTCTGAAGCTGATGGAAAAATTAAGTGAAGTTTGCTTTTCGAGCAGGCAGACCTGCAGACAGCTCAGGATCAACAGCTGTCAACAAATCCACAACACTCGGTAGCTTCTACCACCTGCCACCCTACCTCAAGCTCTATGATGTCCTAAAAGCCACACATGCAAACTACAAGGTCAGACAATACATTAGATTTTGCTTGCCTTGCAGTAAAGCAGGAGGGTGTCTTTTTTTATTATAAAAATGTGAATATTTGGTATGCTTTTCATGGCTGTTGATTTTCTATGTTTCTTAGGTGACTTTGGACCTTCACAGTAGCCAGGAGAAGTTTGGATGTTTCTTACGTGCCACTCTAGATGTTCTGTCACAGCTGCTGGAGCTGGCTACATTGCATGACATTGGCAAGGTAATAATTAGAAATCAGACAGTGGGATGTTTATAGAATAATTACTACAATGGAAGCAAATGATAAATGTGCTGTAATTTATGTTTAATAGTATATATAACACTAATATATTTTCTGTCAGTGCGTGGAGGAAATTTTGGGCTATCTGAAGTCCTGCTTCTCCAGAGAACCAACCATGGCTACTGTATGTGTACAGCAGGTCAGTAATTGCATTTATGTGCATGTGTCATACCATAATTTGCCTTTTTGTGTGGCAGTTCTTTGTGGTTCCAGCACTGAGCAGTGTGCTGCAACTTGTATGACTCCACACAGAGTGAGGCTGGTTCCTGCCGACAGGGCCTGTAAAGATATTGGTCTCCCTGTGCGATGGTTCCATACATCTTCTGTACAAACAAACACACACATAATTGTGTGATATTACATACCCAATTC
>JAPTMW010000002.1:115390-127650 GCA_029822955.1 Ostorhinchus angustatus
GCGCTCATGCCAGGCAGTGCCAGGTCGTCTCCAGGCTATGATGAAGGCAAAGGGTGGCCATATTGAGATGTAAATCTTTTTGGTGGCTGGCAATAAAGTATGGAAACTGTGTTCAATGTTTGTCATGTTTGTCTGCAAGCATTTTTGAATAGTGCGGAAAAAACGATGGGTAAATCTTTCTGGCCCACCCTGTATTTTGTTTTGCAAATGCATAACATGGTGTTCAAAAGTCTTATTCCACATTTAGCTTCTTGTTTTTGAAGGGCTGAAATAAGCATACATATTTAATTCTTATTGCCTTTTCTTCAGATACAACAAGAATATATAGTGAATATGTTGTGTGTGTGTGTGTGTGTGTATATATATATATATATATATATATATACACACACACACACACAGATAAAAGCATTTGAATAAATATAAGAAATCACATGGCTGTCATTTGTAATGCTGATTTTGTACATCCTGAATAATTCACCCTCCACAACATCAAAAAAAGGAATTTAATATATCAACAAAATATTGTTATTCATATTCATTTTTGTTACACTGGGACTTTCATAGACTCATCACACACAAATCTAATTGACTACAAAATGAACTCTTTGAGGGTAGCAATGATCCTTCTAATGTCTGAAAATGAAAGGATTGAGCTAAACTTGGCATTATTCTGCTTTTAACTGCAGCCAAAGCACCAACTACTGCTGGGGCGGGTAAATTACTCCAAACAACTAGAAGAAAATAGTCAACACTCTGTGATCAGTTGTCCAAAATGTCACAATAGTTTTTGTTGTTGCTCAACAGATTTTTGTACTGGTAAACACGTTCTTTGTTGTGCATTTGATAAAACTTGTCATATGCCATTGTGTGAAATGGGATTTTGGCAGGAAATTAGATCCATATTTCTCCCTGTACAACTACTTTGATAAAATGTTAATTGATGTTTTATTTCCCGTGTCTTACTATTGATGATGTGTCTTCCACAGGCCGGAGGCAGCTAATGAGTTCTATGATGGTGACCACGACAACGACAAAGAGAGTGATGTAGAAATTTGACATGTTACAGTGAAAGGATATGATTCTTTCTGAAGTAATCCTCTGTTTGAATCGGATGCAGTTTCCTCACATCTCAGTATATTAAGAGTATGTTAAGAGCTAAGGTGGCAGGTAAAGACTTTTTTGCAAAACTTTTTTCGTCATCATTACTGTCAACTCTTGGGACTTAGAATGAAAGATTAACTGCCAAACTTTAGATGAAGAGATATAAAAAATATCTGGTAAAAATACCTGAATATACAAGTACAGACTTTCTTATAACCTCAGTGTAGGTTTTGTCTGAACACTGGACTGCATCAGATTCAATCAGAAACCTCTCTTCTGTCTTTTCATTCCTTTCATCATAACTGTATAAATGTGAGTGTTGATGTGCTGCCGAGGCTGCCAGTGTGATTGTTTCAGTGATCTCATGTTTCTGCATTATTTTACACATGTATGTGATCAGTTTGAAGCTCCAGTAGAGTCTGTTTGCTGTCTATCCCTGAAGTCCTCATTTAGTCTGACACAGCTTTTTATGTCATTTTTTTGATAATGTTGTCTGTAACTCTTTTTTAATAAAAAAAAAAACCCAACACATTTGTACATTTCCAGTTCTTAACACCACCATCAGAGGGCGACCTAATCACTATTATTTTAGAAAGAGTTGAAAATCAAGTTGGTGTAGATCATGGTAACCATCAAATAGACACAGAGGCAGAGCCAGGGTCATGTAGACTTTATTTCTCATTCATACAGTGATATGTAGAGCTAGTTACACGACAAATATAATTTAAGGAGAATTCACACGATTACCTGCAGGTTAACATCTCATCAGAATGGGCTGGACATACCAAAGCTACTCTGAAGCTTTAAGCAAAGCCACCAACCATTTAAACCTGTTTCTTCCAAACTACTTCATAACAAGAGTCAGAAATAATGTATCCAAGAGAAACACGTCCCTACTTTACATCATAATAGAGGACTGTGTTTGAACCAGAGCAACTCAACGTTTGGTGCTCTCATGACCCTGATCATAGCTTTTTTTATGGCTTTTATTACAATGAACAGACCAAACAGTGGCCACGCAGGGTTAAATGTCATGCAGATTCAGGCAAAAAAGACAGGATTTTGGGAAAAGAGCTCCTGGCTGGACAAAAAAAAAAAGCAGGCAAAACAAGCATCCTTTTTCATATTGCAGACATTTTTTTCTGAAAGGCTGAAAGGTCAGAAAGGAGGGAAATTTTGATGGATGTGAGGCTGACACACTGATAGTGACCATCATGTATTTATATAAGGAGAAAACTCATTACCTCCTAAAGAGTAAAAACACAATGTATCTGCACTGCAGATGGGAAACTTGTACATGTGTGTTCTGTGTGGCATGTTTACATGCAACTTAGTTTGTGTTGTAGAGTTGCTCTGTGTCTACATCACTATGTACACCTCTGGTCGTGGAGAGGATACAGCCCAATATTGTCGATAAATAGCTTCATTCACATACACTGTATAATAGAAACTAACTGGAAAAACAAATATCGGCTGAAATGATTCCACAGCAGAGAATCAGGGCAGTAAATAAGAACCATCGGGTTAGTGGCAAATACACATCTGATTCACAGTCCAGTAACTGCAGCTTCATAGACCCGCGCCGTCAGAAACAGAAAAGCAACAGTGAGTTAAGGGGAAGAGGACAGGTGTCAGATGTCAGGATTAAAGTGCAGCGTGGTGGATTGTGGGTTGTACTAAAGTTTTACAGTGTTATGGTTGGCCTCTCGGTTAGAACTGGCTGCCACGCTGTATCTGGGCCTATTTATACACGAATGACCTAAACGCACTATGCAGCTGAGAGCAAACAGGACAAACAGGCTTATAGACATGAAGCACATATGAGCTACCCAGAATCCTTCAGGTTTCAGGTTATTCTGAAAGTATTTCATGTACATATTTTAATACATCGTTCTGTGTAAATCTGAAGGACATTGAGCAAACACTACACCTTCTGTTTTCCTTGTGTTTGCTAGAAATAGAGAGAAAATATCCACATTAAAACAAAGTACAGCCACAACCCTAACCTGACTGGGTTTGGCCTCAGGAGCTGAGAGATATATCCTGGTCTGCTGGTATTTTTCTGCCTTGACATCTGACTGTAAATGCAGACTCTCATATGTTGTTTTCTGCATTTCTGATGTGTGCGGCAGACAGTGGAGATGTGGCTTTACAGCTCCTCACTCTCGTATAGCGGGGCCGTGTGCTGCCCGGGACTCTCCACACTCAAAGTGGGCACATGGCTCAGGGATGACAACAGCTTCAGGGTCTTTGAAGCAGGGGCCGCCGTTTTCATCGGCGGGGTTGTACGAGCTGGAATGACAATGCAGTTAGATGTTAATGACATGTTTGGATCTGAAACAGAAGATCTGAATACTTTATAATGATATATAACTTATTTTGTCAAATGATGTTTAGATGAAACAAAAATTTCCTGTGGTAGCATTAATAAACTCTGTATGAAAGTTGTGCCGATACTGTGTTAATTATGAGTAACAGGTTTAACTTCACTGGTGCCACTGGCAGCAGTGACATCCTTTACTGGCTGACCACTCCGGCTAAGCATTCCTGTCATACCAGGTGACAGGAATAACTACAGCTCACGATAGCTCACTCACATATATAACCAACATTTGTTAGCACAAACAATGGGACCATTTATGCCTGTGCATCATCTCTGTTTTATTTTGGGATTCAAAGTAATATCACTACTTTTGGCATTATAGTCAAAGACACAGTTTCTTGATACAACACTCAAGCAGCTGTGAGATAAAAAAAAAAAAAAAATTAAGACAACACATATACCGTTAGGTCTATAACATTATGTTTGGTGTATATTGAGTAAAACATTTGCAGAAGTTTTAGTCCCAGCTAGTGGAAGAGACTGATATGATATGGATGATTAAACAGCTGATTTCACTGACCTCCTGGAAACAAATTCAACACTCTGGAAAATGTACTATTTTTCACTTTATTATAAACATGTTTTTAACCTGATATATGTAACGTCATACTACCTGTCATGCGATTCCACAGATTCATTTCCGAAGAACAAGCATTTATGACATGTATGGTGTTCAATAGTGGACAGAAAAGTGTTTTATATAATATCAGAATGTCAGGGTGAAGATAATGTTTAACTTTTCGGACAGAAAATGTCACCATTTTTTCTTATTTATTCCTATTTGTGTTGAATTTTTGTATTTATATGAATTATTGAGTTATGGCCAAAAATAGGTCTGGTTAGTTCACAGTGAGTTTGACCTTTGCCCCCAACAAAATCTAATGAGCTCATCCTTGAGTCTAAGGGAACGATTGTGTCAGGTTTGAAGAAATTCCCTCATGGGAATGTCAGAAAATATGAAAAAAGGCAGAGTTGACCTCTGGGTTTTTTGGATATAAAATTCAATCACCTAAAATATTATCCTAATACATATTTGTATGAAATTTTGTCCTAACTATCATATTAATCCTCGAGTTAAGGCCAAGTCACAGTGACCTTTGACCACCAAAGTCTAATGGGTTCATCCTTGAAATGAAAGGGACAGATGGACAGATATGGTGTAATGCTTCTGGTCCTGCTATCACTGGTGTGGTGGCAGAATTTGACTTTGTGAAAAGTTCACAAATCTATATTTTAAAGAATATCCCTGATTTTCAAGTCATCTGATCATGTCCTACACCAGTTTTTCACTTTGCTGATTTTTGCCACTTCAGGTGCACAAATGAAATCAGGTCAGATTTCCATTTGTTACGAATGGACTTGGACCAGCCATCCTGTTGTAGTTTTCAGACCTGGATCTTGTCCTTCAGAGCCGAATCACCTTTTCCCAGCTCAAACATAAGCTGCGGGGAGTCAGTAGGATCTACTCTAAGTATGCACATCAACTGGGATTTAACAGGAATTGTGTATCCATTAAAAAATAAAACACATGCTGCTAAAACTCCTCCTTATTTGTATGTGAGGTCATTAAGTGCAGTTGAGGCTCAGATGAAGTAAACTCACTTTCAGGACTGTTCATGTGTAACAGAGGGACCCGTAGAGTTCAGAACAGTTTTTGACACTCAGCTCCGTCCACATGGCAGATGGTGTGTTATGTGAGAGGAGACAGTAGAAACCTAATATGTATGTGTGCAGTGTTTTCAGTGACTTATTGCTGGGTCTCTGATTATGCAGTATTCAGTTGAGTGCCTCGTGCTCATCAAGTTTCCGTTTGATCGCATAACAAAGCATTTATTTAATGTGTTCCGGGCCTCCCAGCATTCTCCATCTGCTGTTTGACATTACAGCCATGGCTACTATGGCAATTTAAAGGCTATCTCCTGCTACAGATAAGCTCTACATCACATTTGCATAGGAAGCAGAACACACTTACAGCCTACATCCAGCCTGGCGTTGCAGGTGGACATGCCGGCTTCATTGATGGCAGACAGAGTGTACCACCCAGCATCAGACTTCACCACTCGCTCTATCAACAAGCACTGTCTGCCTGAGCCGTCCTGGTACAGGCTAAGGAGGAATTCAGGAAAACAGGTTATGGAATGTCACTTACCATCCACACTGCTCTACTGCAGACTGTGACTAAGTAGACACTTTCACAAAATAGACAGCTGATCAGTTTTATTAGAGATTAACTGTTTACTGTATGAAAGACAAAAACAGGCCACTGACATCTCTGACAAAATTATCAGTGCAGCTTATCACTTTACCAACAAATCACTTTAGTCAGTGCACTCTTGCAGCTCTAATATAAACCAACAAAAAATGTATAGTTCAATTTAATGTATAAAAATGTGCTACATGAGTTGTTGCTTTTTAAATATGTGTGGGGGGAGGAGGGTCCAAAGGGAGTGGCCCCTGCTCACACATCCCAACTCCATATTTCCCATTACATGCTGTAGTATGACCACATTTCATGTATGTACAATATTAAGGATGTGCCTGAAATACTGATTACGTCAAGTGGTCAAAACAATAGACAGAGTGGACTCCATTTGGGGTTATGGTGGGAGTAGATTTGTTTAAATACATAGAGATGGGAAACTAAAGTTTATACTACTGTTTCAGCTGGAGTACTACTTTTTTAAAGGTACTTTAAAATGTAATTTGGTCATTTGTGGTTCACTCACTCCTTGGTTTGGACGGTTTGTTAATGATGACGTTATGACTTTAATTACATTGATTAGTCAACTCAAATAGTTATTAAAATACCCATCCCTAGTACAAACATACCACATTTTTCTAACATTACCATTTTCAGAAGACAGAAAACAGGACATTGATGACCATCGATTAGGCCTTTCGACAAGCTCTAAATCAATGCATTGAGAACTTGTTAATGCCCTTCCAATTAACTAAAAACTCTTTAGTAAAATATACTAATCCTGGTGACACATAATGTTGTCTTGCCACGTCACCAAGGAAAGTAATTTTCAACCATGTGAAAAAGCCTTCTTCATAACTTCATACCCCTCAGTGAGACACTTGTTGATGCCGTGGCAATTATCAAAAACATTGTGGAAACATTTACTAAACCCAGTCCAAAGTGACTGTTTTCAGAACATGCTATATAACCTCACAAATGCACATCTAGAGGACACTGAACACAATTGATTAAAAACCTTCATAAAAAAACTGAAACACATCTAAAAGCATTTCTTAATGATCTATCATATAGTCTTTAACAGGGTGACTGGCCTAGAAGGAACACCCTCACAGAGGACTAGAATTGCCCCATTTCGAGCTCTACAATTCCATTTCTTTCAGTTTTTCTTCTCTCTACATACAAATGGAGTCATTTGTATATTTATACCTTTATGTTAATAAAGGTTTAAAAGTAATGAGTAAATGGGCCTTAATTTTGTGCAACAGTATGGCCTAAAGTTAGAATAAATGAGGTTTTGGGCTTAAAGAAACAATGAATAAGTTGAAACCATCAAACAAATTATGATTTATATAATTGAATATATCTGTGAAGGAATGTACAGCATTTCTATTTTTATGAGGATTCAGATGCAAGGTGACCCACCTCATTCTGTTGGGGTCAATGCGCAGCATGTCTTTATCCTTCTTCCAGAAGAGCTGTGGAGGAGGAGAAGCGTCCACTTTACACTCTAATCGAACAGTGTCTCCCTCTAGAGCTCTGGAGTTTAACATCTTCTGGACAAAGGTGGGAGGACGCAGAGCCTCCTGGGCTGTGTTGACATCAGACAAATGTAGAAATGTAGCACTGGTATTCATCCACTAAATGACCTTAGTAAGTTGCTTTACACTTAATTAAGGCAAAAATAAAGTAGTGTTAACACAAGATTTGGTCATTTCTTTACCTATTACATCAAGCCTCATGGAGAATCTGCTCTCCCCTGCTCGGTTCCTTGCGACACATTCATAAACTCCAGCGTGGTGCACAGTTACAATCTCTATGATGAACGAGTGCATCCCTTTCTCGCACACTAACATCTTGTGGTAGTCGTCAGGACGGATGGCTTTACCATCCAGGTACCAGCACACGTCTGGGGTGGGAAGGCCTCCAACCTAAGGGAAAGGGGGACATTGTTACCAGATGTATTTTTAACCTCTGGGAATCCCTGACCTTATTGTATGGACTGGAGTGAAAGTTAATCATGAAGCCTGCGTGTGTTCACCTTGAAGTCAATCCTACAGAACCGTCCTTCCTCTACAGTGAGGTCTGGAGGGATCTGGAGGAAGCGAGGAGCGTAACATTTCTCCTGGATCACTGGGCCCTCATTTCCCCTGTCATCAGTCCCCGAGTGGTGCCTGCCCCTACAGAGAAGGAGATTATTTATTCATACTGCTGTCATACTTTACTGTCACCAACCAAACTTTACTGAGACGTACACTACAGTACTTATTACAAATACCAACAAAATACACAGACAAGTAGCTGGTCTGTTCTGTGTATGACAGTATGGTTAATTTAATGTGGGTAAACAGTATCCTGAAAGCCAGACTCTATGACAGTGTGAAATTTATTAAAATGTCCATGTGTTTGGGGTCTACTTTAACCAATGCTCTCCTTCACACTGTACATGAATGTCATCACTGTTAGCTTCAAGAATCGATCATGAAGTACCTGAAACTACATACACTGGTCAAGAAGTCACCCTTTGAAACAAATGATCTCAACTCAATGACATCTGATTTATCTGATTAAAATTACTAATTGATTTTTAATATCTGGTAGTTACCTTGTGAGATAAATGTACATTGTGTCAAATAATCATATGCTTAGCTCAGTGTTTCACTACTTAGTTTACAGAACTGTACATTTTGTAACAGTCAGAGCTGTGTCCACTTCTTTGAAATTCTTCTTGTGTGCATTACAAACACTACCTGAACACATCATTTACACTGTGGTGCAAAATAGATTTCAGTCACCAAAATACTTAAGCCAAGAGTGGCTCATGATGCCTTAACTCAATGTGTGCCATCTACAATAAGACTGCAAAGCTTTGTTATTGAATGTACATGAACTTGAAGGTTTAAGTTTTACTTGTATTTTTATCTATGTAGAAAAATTCATTCTCTGCATTTTACCTATTTTAATACATACACATTGTACCTAGCATTAGCAAATGGCACACACAATAGCCAATAGTCAGCTGCCATTGAAGATGCTCTAACTCCAGATCTTCATCAGTACTGTGGTCAGAGGCAACCACAGGATAATTAACCTATATGTACCTGTTTTTAATGATGGGGGGAAACTAGAGGACCCTGAGGAAACCCACCCGGCACAGAGAGAAGAGGTCATCTCAACGCAGAGAGGCTTTCCTGCTGTGAGGCATAAGTGCTAACCCCTATGCCACCATATCCTGTAAAATGCACTTAAAATACATACATTGTGTGTTTTAAGAAAGCACCTTTTGTGCTACGTAACTGTAGCATCAAACAGATGCTGTGAATGTGAAACTGTGCTCTATGCCTAATGTCAGCTCTGTGCTAAATGTTTTTGGATGTACTGTAAAACTGTAAATAAAACAACACATCAGGTTACCACTAGACATCTACTGTAGGCCTTAATTACACTGTTGCCCATGAAGACAGAATAAAACATTTTACCTCTTTTCATGAAATGATACAGACAATATGATCTATTGATGAATAAAGTTTAACTGGGACTCAGTATGTAATCATTACAGGTGGTCAAAGGTGATAACTCAAAACTGAAAACAAAATTATTCCAAGTTTATGGTCAACAGCGTAGCTCCAGTTCAGTAGTGGGCTGTACCTTTACATGGACAAACTTCAGTATGCCCTGAATCTTAGGAGAAATAGTCTTACCCCCCCCAATCCTCTCCCACCCATACATTTTTGATGCCAACCAGCATCATGAGACAAAGAACAAACTTTTTTTCTGTTGTTTTGCCTGTCACAACCACTGTAGTAGTATTGAATGCTGTGCATGACAGGAATTGTATTTACGCTCTTGGGTCACTATCTAATTTACTGTTTAATTTGCAGTCAAAGTGGTATATTATATTGACAACTACACTTATATTTTACCTACATGCACTTTTCAAATCAGTCTTTTTGTACTGCTTGAGCTCTAATTCCATTTCTTTTGGGTGTTTAAGCTAAAAAGGTTTGAGAACACCTAGATCTGGCGGAAACTGGATTGTGCCATTATGCCAAAATGCAGGAGATTTCTGGTCTACAGGTATATCTTATTTACAATACAGCTACATTTAGCTGGTATTCATGAATTTTACAAAAAATGGTAATGGATGCATTTTGTATCAAACTATTGGAAAAGCATAGACAGTTTAGTTCATGTAGGAATATGGTTAATGTGTGTTGAAAAAGTGGATATTGAGACAAAACAATTGTGAAAACTGTGATGTGCTATTAAGTAAATAATCTCATACTGAATGGAAAACTGACTGGAAAATTCCATACTGGATATTGGCTGGAATCCTGGACCATTTATTATGAGCAACATGGATTTCTAAGTATATTTACCACAGTCCACCTGTGTGTCTTCCCTCTGGTGAATCTGGCTGTAACAGAAAAAAAAAAGATTACACGTCAATAAAACAATACAAGTAGTGGGTGGTTGTGTGTGTGTGTATCTTTCAGTCACAGCTAATGGCTGAAATGCGCTAAAAATCAGCAGCACAGTTTGAGGGTCACTGCATGTGTTGACACAATAGTCCTGTTGTCACCAGTGAGGGGACTCTTCTCAGAACTTGGGATACAAATAGAAACTGATGAACCTTGTTGACTTGAGAGGATGTATGTGTGTGAGTGTGTGAGAGACAGAGGATAGCTGGTGCAAAGCCCTTTGAGCCACAGAGGCTTTCTAACAGAACAATCCAAAGGCACACAAACACAAAAAAACACACACATGCTGAACTGGTCAAAATGACAGCATGAGAGGCTCAGTGGGGCTGCTGATTATACCGGCAGCATTTGTCAAACCATCGAGAGGCCCTGAGAGGGAAAACTGTGCAGTCATTCAAACCAAAATCATAAACACTGTGTGCCCTTTACTTATTGGCTAATGGTTATTGGGCCACAGCCAACATAAATGTCTCAGCGCAGTCAGAAGAGCCATTCACATCCGTAAAATGTGAGGACGCACTGTTAGAAATGTTGACTTGTGTCAGAACTCAGCTGACAAAATGACAGTTTGTAATTGTACCTGGTCAAGCTGTGAGTCTGACAGATTGTCTTGGTTGAACATGTAGGAGGCATTGTCTGGACCCAGCAGCCTGCGAGCCATTCGCTCCTCATAGGACAGTTTCTGTTAGAAACCAGGCATCCATGCTGTTAATTTATCGCCTTTGTTTTACTCAAATGCATCGTTCCTTCTAACATGGACACAAAGTCTGTGATGGGAACCTGGCTGTGTCTCCTCCTGGCCTCCTTTGAGCGCAGCTTCTTTTCCAGATCCTGAATCAGGGCATCTTTGGAACCCTGGATGTCTTCATCCGTGGAGCGAGCAGAAGATGGCCGAGGAGCAACAACAGACTTCTTCAGAATGGGTTTAGGAAGGCTGGAGAAGAAAAATGCAGGGTGAAAAGTGTACCATAGTGTTACTAAACTATAATTAAAGGTGAAAAGTGTACTTTACATTCATTCTAAACTTCTATTTAGAAGTGGCATACTTGTACTTGTTCTTGTAAGTAATGACTACATTCAGGAACATCTGTGAGGTAAACATCCCTTATCCTTATCCCTTACTGAGAAATGCATTTATAACACAGATTTCAGTGATTGCTTCAAAGTGTCTGAGAACTTTGCTGTGTTTCCTTCACAGTAGAGATGGGATTTATGGCTCTTAAGAGGGAGCCGGATCTTTGGAATCTGTTCATTTCAAAGAGCCGTTCAAAAGACTGGCTCATTTGGCTAATTTTGACATTTATTCACTTTTACGAAGCCAGCCTGGGGTTAATTCATTTTATCCTGGAAATAATCACAGGGAGGAATGATGGGATGAGATTTGGATCAGAATAATTTCCAACTCAGATTTCCCACCAATATTTGAGTTTGAATTATTCTGAAATATTGATTATAGCTTCATTTGACATGTGTGGACAAGATTTGAAAGTCTGATATGGATTCATTGTAAATAATCCACTGCACTCACGTGAAGGGAGCGTGCACAACATGCGACATTTGCATATGAAATAAATGCTCCTCCCCATGCTCTCTCCATCTGCCGATTCTGACACACTCACTTTTTTTTTTTTTTTACTGAGCGTGCACAACTCATGCACAGTTGTTGCGCTTATTTCATATGCAATGCATAAGCGCTCCTCCCCATGCTCTCTCCGTCTCACTCACAAGCAAGGAGGAGCTTGTGTGAGCATCTGTGTGAACCATACGTGTGAACTCAGGGAGAGAGAAAAAAATAATGGCTCCCAACCAAACACAACTCGGTTCCCATCGTTCATGTTAATGAGCCGGTCAAAAGATTCGGGTTGTTCATGAACATCACAACTCTACTTCACAGTAAAAGCATTTAATCAAGTGATTTACTCCTTCCATCTATATCTACAAAGTTTTAATATCTTTAATTTCTGTTTTCCTGACAGATAAACAGTCTGACCTCTAGATATACTCAAATGTGGTATTAACATGCACCATTTGTGATTTGATCACAAGTACACGTAGGGAATCCAAGTCACTTAGACTGCAACTTACTGTTGTT
>JAPTMW010000002.1:130469-143935 GCA_029822955.1 Ostorhinchus angustatus
TCAGGCAAGGGAAATGTTTGTAGAAATGCACGTGTGAGCATGTGCAGTTGTACTCACATGTTTGGAGTCCCTTTGTAGCTGGCGGGCAGGGAGACCACAGCAGGCTGTACTCTGTTTATATTGTTGGGCTGATGGAGAGAGGAGGGGGGAGATAGTGGAGTGTGGGGCTGGGATGGGGACACTGGGACATGCTGCTGAGGAATGGTGGCAGGTGAGGAGGAGACCCTGGTGGGGAGAAGGGGGCTGGAGGGGTAGAGTGGGGAACGGGAGGGGGAAATGTTGGCACTGGGAGACAACTTAGAGGAGTAAGGGGAGAAGGAGGACTGGGAGGGCAGGACAGAGCAGAGGTATGCAGCAGGTGCTGACATGCTGTCCTGGTTGGCTGGCAGGGTGGCACTGCCCAGGCCTGTGGCACTGGGGACACTGGGGGTGAGGGTGATAGTGGAGCGCATGGTGTTACGGGGAAGAGTGGAGGTGGAGGGTGGGGAGAGGCTGGCAGTAGGACTGAGCAATGTGGAGGTGGAAGACAGAGGAAGAGCAGAAGAGGAGGCTGGGGTGGAAACAGGAGAGCTGAGGCTGGAAGAGGAAGGGGAGGACTTGCTGGTGCCATTGGCCTGAGTCTGCACCTGGGTAACAGACTGACTTTGACTCTCACTGAGACTCAGGGACTGAAACTGTGACTGAGTCTGGGATATGGTTTTAGACACTGATTGAGCTTGAGAAAATGCCTGGCTCTGTGTGGATATCAATTTAGTCTCAGCAGCATTTGAAGTACTCTGGGAACTTATGTTCTGAGAGGAGTTATTCTGGGTCTCCTGGGCCTCCCTCAGCACACTCTCATAGCTGGGAGCCTGAAAGGCCGGTTGCGACTGAATAAAATGTCTTGGTCGCTCATAGTTGAAGGCGCTGGGAGGGAAAGCACTGGGAGTGAAGGTAGGAAGGTCTGACAGGTTCATGTTGTTGCCTCCTGACTGGGAGGTCTGAAACAGACAAGAAAAATGTCAGGCATAGAAAAATAAAAAAATTTTGAGCCAATCAAAGCAGAGACAACAAGAGCTAATTACAGGCACGCCAAATGCTCAATATGAGCATGGTCATGCGCAAACCTGAATTGTGCACTGGTTTCTGTTATGTGCTGTGAGTTGGTCCTTTTTTGATATTAGCTAACTCAATTTCTAATGATCTACATCCATGATAACGATTTATACATCAATTTATATGTAGAGGACTTGTGACTGTGACAGTGAATGAATGACTGAATGACCAATGACCAGTTCCCAGAACCATATTTGTTTACTTATAAACATTATATTTACTTATAACATGACAGAAAAAGTAGAATCATTTACTTCCAGAGACTAAACAATATTCAGTACAGTGTGAATAAATGCTCTCACAGAGAAACTCAGCTTGCTTGGAGTGAACAGTTTAGGCGTTGGGGTTTTCTCCTTGACTTGGGCAGGTTGCAGCGGTGAGGGTGGAGGAGGGCTTGGTGAAAAGGCTTGGATCGTGACTACTGATGAGCTTTGGCCTCCTGAGCTCAGAGTACACTCCTCCTGGCTGCCACCAAAGAGCTCTTCAGAGGAGTGGTTGGCTGGCTGAGGCTCTGGGAAACTGACAGACAGATACACAGCAAAATGTTAGGAGGGATAAAAACAGAATCAGATCAACAAGTGCCAGGATACAAGCTTCTTTTTTGCTTAGGAAGGTTCCTAACAGTGAAACAAAATTTCATTTGCAGCCACAATGATGCCACTTAAATACTAGCAAAAGGAAATTCACTCCACTTCCATTCATATCTCTTTTAGCACAGGATATCATCAGGAAAGGCCATAGTACTGTCCCACTATTCCTGGCAGCAACAACTTCTAAACCACTGGAAGTACCACTGATTTACTGTTACTCTTATTTGACATTTTTCATCTTGCCATTAAGCTGTAAAGTTCTTATGCTTTGAACTTCAAATATTTATTGGGTGAACTATGAAATACTTTTGCAAAAATTATCAAAATGAGGGTGCATTCTAAGCATTTGTGTTATTTCCTGTTTGAGTATTGGATTCAGTATTGTATTGCTGGCCTTTAGAATATGATGAATTCATTTTATTTCACTCACAAATGTTGAAACTATTACCTTAATTAAACATGATAAGAGTACACTTTTAGAAGTCAAATTTTCCATTTTCAAAGTCAAGAAAAAGTGTTAGGAAAAAAACAATTTCTTCACATTTTTTTCATCTGTTTATTATGGTTCAGGCTTAATTAATCTTGGAAACAACAAATAAGGAAACAATGTCTCAAAAAGGTTCATTTCATGAGCTTTTCCAGAGCTTTGGTTCATTCCTTGGCAGATAAAGACAGTGTTGACATCTTATTACAAAATAACCACAAAGAACAATTCTAACTTGGTCGAGACATTGGTATGTGTGTACAACATAAAGCATTTACATAATCTAGTGAAATCCATGTTGTAGAAAACACTGCACTGCATCAAAGTTATCAGGTAACTAGACAAAACTAGATGTCGGAAGTGACGGCTCGGGTATATCCCTGAACGCCCCAAATCCTTAACCAGGTAGCTATGATGTCATGACGTGAGGCATCCCCAGGTCATGACCTTTCATTTGTACTTGATTTGAAGTGAATCAGACAAATAGTTGAACAAAAAAGTGTTTAGTGATTTTAAACTTTTGAGCGGCCCCTTGTGGGCAATCTAGAAATGGTAAATCGTCCCAAATCAGTTGATGTTTATAGAGCTGGACACTTCAGAATGATTTTACTCCAGTCTATACAGACTAATAATGGGTTATTCAACCATTACACTGGTGAAAAAACGATGAAGGTATGTCTGCCATGGTGTAGTGGGAGTATTTAATGAACATCAAAAATACGTGAGGTGCTCCTGTTTCAGCACACTCAAAGACTGGCTGCTCCTTGACTATATAGGAAAGAATGTTGTTCCTATGACTACCATGTAGTCTGGGCTACGCAGGGGCATAATGACAATAGCAGTCTGTCTCCTCACTCGCTTTTATTCACACCCTTACTTTAACACACTCACTCCCTGTTTGTCTACATTTCTGTCAGTGTCTTCAGGGCACAAGACACTTCTGAATATAGACAGCAGCATCAGTTGGTGAAACAGTTAAGATCTCTCTTACAGCAAAGACCTGAAACTTTTTTAGCCAAAGCCATGGAATATCCAGTGTATGCAGTGGAGAAGTGATCTACGTATAGTTAAACTAGAAGTTTAAGACATCAAGTGATTCAAGTACTTTCAGTAGTACTTAACTTTTTGCTACGTACAATTGAAGATATGGAATACCATGATTAGATCACAAAAGAAATGTTCATGAACTGAAGCCCATTTGACCACACTTAGCTTACATATTTCGCAATAAATTCAGCAGAGTGGCTGTTTTTGTGTCCTTTTTGTATTCCTTTTTTAAATTTTGTATAATTTCACATCAAATGAACATTGTCAATGTGTCATTTTTTAAGTAGTTTTAGATAATGAGACTAAATTCTCCATAGTGCGAGCCTTAGTGTAGTTCAGTCTCTTCCAGTTTTAGGTCAATCTCTAAATTGTACTTTAAGATGAATTCAGTTCCCCACCATTGAATACACTGTATTTTAGGAGTTGGCAATTTTTTCTGCGTGAGGAGGCCTTTTTGGACAGAAAGTGCAAAACAATTGTCTTGATTTCTCGAGGTGGCTACTCTACGACAGTTTATTTAGAAAAAAATCGGTAAAGAATATATCTAGAATAATTCAAACTTCTGGTGAATGTATGAAATGAAACTACATAAAACAGTGACAATTTGCTATTCTGTCTGTGTATGTTCTCCATTGCCCAGGTCATCATTCTTCTTGGTAGTTCTTCTCTGTTCACCTGGACTGGTTTAGCTCATTTGAAAATGTTTTGTCTCATCCAAAAGACTTCTTCAGTTCTTCAGTTCTATTCTTCTATTGGAGGGTGTGATTTCAAACAAAGAAACAAAACAGATTGTGTTGTTCAGAAACAAGTAGCTAATTGAATATCCTCAGTATCATAAAATAAAAAGTAGTCTGCTTTGAAAATACATAAAATATTGCTAGGTTGGCTGATAACTGCTTGATGAAATGTTAGAAAAAGTTTTATTAGATATGTACATTTGTATTATACCTGAGTAACATAAGATGTACTTTTGGCTTACAACAATGAAACTGAAATGTTAAATAGTAGAAAAAAGTATTCTGAGAAAAAGTCAGCAGGCAACCACACGAGGAGGGCCACATGGCCCAGGAGCTGCAGGTTGCCTACCCCTAGGAAGAATTACCTATGCATAAGTAAACCTATCATGGAACTCTGACTCATCACCAATCACCATGCTTCTTTAAGGCCACGAGTGATTAATACACAATCACATGCTGCAGGATCACTCGGTGTTCCTCACCTGCCAACAAGACTCTAGTGGCAAGAGCTACACCAAAATATCATTGCAAATGAGTTTTAAGTGGAAATACTGCAGGTTTTTTTCAAAATGGAGTCTCAAACAGAACATTAAGCATTGCTAAGTTTAATGTTTCAGTTTCATCAAGTCTTTCAACAGATACAGACAGACAGTGGTGCTATCTTAAGTATTTTTTCAGTGACCTGGCAATGCATCACAAATGACTTCATTCTGTTGGCTAGTGTCAGAATATGCACATGCTTTACAGACAAATAAGCAAACTAGAAAAGCACTCGGAAAGCACATACCTCTGCCAAGGCATATCCACCCCCCCACACACACACACCACACACACACACACCAACATGTTATCATTTATTCCTTGTGCCAGTATCAACATTTCCTGAAAATTTCTGCAAAATCTGTCCCAGACAGACAAACAAACAGGCAAACCCTAATGAAAGCATAACCTTCTTGGTGGAGGTAATAACAAGACCTGACTGATTAAGATTTCAAAGACAGGTTACAAAAAAATAAACAGAAATCAGGCCTACACACTATAAGGATCATCTACTTTCCTCACAGTTGTTTTAATGCTGATATTAAATGCTTGATTTTGAGTGAAATTCAAATATTGTGAGTGGGTTGATGTCAGTATGTGGTGAAGGTTTTAATGCTACTCTGTGTATATGTCAGACTACTGCTGTGATTACCTACAACTTTCTCTGTGAGACTGTGTGTGTTTGTATGATCAAATGGGCAAAGCTATATTAGTCTTGGAATTTGGACATCAGCTGGCAGGTGCAGACACTCTACTGTTGACCCCACCCTCCAGATACATATGCATATAGATGTAACGCCTGCACAGAATTGTGGAAAGGACAGAGCAAGCTATTCTCCTTTTATGATCGATAACAGCAGACAGGACATACGCTATAAACACGGAACAGAATCTACTACAGTAATAATGAAATGAAATGTTAAATAATTTCAGCTTTGACAAATCAGCCACAGCAAATTACTGCCAAGACCGACTGAATCACAAACAAAAGTCACAAACAAAAGCAGCATTAAAGCATAATAGATAGCCTAGATATCAAATTTTAGTTGAGGAGATTAAATATTTACCAAATCTACTGTCTTCTTATAAGAAGTCCAACCCCACAAAACCATCAAATTTTCAGTTGCTCTTCCTCATCCAAAGATCAAATCGGTATAACTGAACTTCAAGTTGGACAAAGAACCTCATCATGACCTTAACACCCAGACTACTGCCAACAGTTTCTGAACAACTGCTGTGTATGTAGCCAGGGGAGGGGATGTAGGAGAAAGAAAAAAAAAAAAAAAAAAAAAAAGGGGGGGTCTGAAGGGCACGGACTCCATGTCTGCATTTCACATTACAGATGAGCTCATACCTCTGACACCAATATAGAGTGGACGCATTACACACAGCCTAACATACCTCTGACCAGTGGAGCAGTCTGTGGTCTTTAATATGAGCCAAAGTATCAAGTTAAAAGGTACAGAAAACACTCTTAATTCTACACTTCACATCTCACTTTATATCGATTATTTCAGTCTCACATAAATTATTTTAAGCAGAAAATCTATTTCATATTCCTTCAATCACTTATTTATGGTCCTAGCGTGTCCACAAGCTACTACGTCATAATACCACCATACTGACGTCAAATCCACACATTAGTAGTTCTAATCCTGCATATTGGTACTACTCTCTGACAACACCTCAATAATAATAATAAAAAAAAAAACATTTATGGGGCATGTAAATCTAATACTAATCTATACTAATAAACTGTATTTTCATGGTGTCTCTGGAACAAATGCAGTTCACGGTGCTTCACGAAAATGAATTTAATTTTTTTTCCTCATTCCATAAACTGAAACTTAATGATTATGCTTGAAGCCATTGTAACCAGTGTGGGCTACTATTTTAGTCGCTATACAATGTGGAGATTATTAATAAACTTTTTTCAGTTAACTTGTTAATGGCTAGCGGATAAGTTGGACTAATTAAAATGAGGTGTAAGATAACAGTATTTCCGTCCTGTTCGAAAGTTCAGAACCAGATGACACTAAACCCCAAAATAGAGTCCACTTTCCTAGTGCTCTAAACATAGTTTCACCTTTTTAGGCGGACATAGAGTATTAAATTTCCATGAAAGAAACTAAGGAAGGAAATCCAACCAGTTAAAACATTAACTTCAAAACGGAGTATTATTCTGGGTTAGAGATACGGCTCCAAACTGCGGGACGAAAAAAAAAAAAACCTCGTCAACCAGGTTAAAAACGTCCACGCTAGCACTTCGAAACAAACAGAGGACTGGTTCCTTACCTCACCAAATACCTGCAGCTCCCTGCGTTCCAACTTAAGTACTTTAAGAGTGGACCTGGATCCGGTCTGAGTGAGTGGACCGGACTCTGACAGGCTGAAGTGCAACAGGTGACACCGCGCGCTTGACGGTGGAGTGCGTGGAAACGTGACCGCGCGAGCGCTGTCTGATTGGTACAAACTGACAACAGTCGACCCATGTCACCGCATCTGTAAGTCGCTACGCCTATTCATCTGAGACATACGATTAATACGCACAAAACGGATTTACATGGTAGTATAATGCTATGGAAATATTTTTATTTTCTTTAAGTTATGCATTTCTATTTCTCACCTTGGCTTTTTAAGCCTAATTTAAAATTTGCCCATTCGCTTCCACTGCATTTTCAGAGTGATAGCGACATCTCTTGGACATAATATAGTACTACATAGGAGTGTCACTTTCTAGGCGGTCAAAGGGCTAGTAGGTAACGCCAAGGTTTAGACTGGGTTATATTCAAACGCCTTATCTTCTCTGCAAAAGCTTCTCTGCAGAAGTTTCACCAGCTGGCTTTCTACATATTTTCCATACTTAGGGGTCCAGTGAGGTGTTGGGAGGTGCACTTCTGCAACGAACAATTAGTATTCGTTTCTTATTAGTATAAATTATACTGGTTATACTGTTTGTACACGTTTACAGTTCTGCTTGAGTATCTGCTTGTGCGGCAGATACTTTTAGACACTGATCGGAGTATTAACAGCTAAATCCAAAGACTGTGTCTTTGTGAAATTGGTCTCACGTCCATTCACCATCTTTTTTCTAGAGCTTTTAGTCAAATCAAATGTTCCTCAGCAGCAAACGGTGAATGCTTAAATTAGAGCTAGTGGTGTAATTAGTAATGTGATCATCTGACATTTTCTGATACACATAATGGATTCCCATCTTTGGGTATTTGTCTACATCAAGTAAAATAAAATAATAATAATAATAATAATAATAATAAAAAACATTCAATAAAAGGGTTTAATTAATAAGCAACACACTTAACTGTGTGGAGGACACTGGGACTATTCCGTCATAAAGCAACATCGGGCTTCATTTTATATACTTTTTAATGCACTGGCAACTTGGTAAAAATACTGATGGTGTAGCAGAAGTAATATGCCAAAGTTCTGACAGTGTTCATATGTATAAAGATTTATTTTGTCCATCGATAATGTAATGAGGTACATCTTTGAATTATTAGACATTATTAGAGTGTATAAGTTGGGGTCCCATTGTTTTCTGTGTGTAGATTGGTTATTATTTATACTGGCAATGACACACTAAACTAAACTAAACTAAACTAAACTAAACTAACAGTTGGGAGAAAGGGCCCATGTGGTAGATTCAGATCGCCACCTTAGAAATATGGAAATATGATGTCATCTGCAGTAATTCCTCTTGAAAAGGTAAACCCAATTGTGTTATGTGTTATACTTAAAACACACACTATTATGATGATGATGAATAATAATAATAATAATAATAATAATAATAATCAATAGTAGTAGGGAATATTTTTGTAAATATTTCTTCAAAATAGAAAAAACAGTCATGGTACTGAAAGACCATAATGGGCCTTAAAACTAGGCTAAAAGAAACTATTTATTCAAGTTTAGTTTATTATGTGCAGACAATACACTGAAGACAGACATAATATTAAAGTGAGTCATTCAAAGCTTGACAAGATTATTTTTACTTTTTCATAGATTTTTTTCAGTTTCATTATTTTAATTCCAATTATAATTCCTTTTTTGCAGTTCATGCAATGAGATGATACTCTACAATTCCAGTGATCAAACTAACTCATTCAACTACAGAATACAACACATTATGGGTATAATATGTCCTATACATACAGAATGTATACGTCTGAATGTATGCCTCTTGGGATCACTGACCAAGACAGCTGAATAGTCCTTAATCTGCTTCACATCAAAGAAGCAGACCCAGAACTGCTCTTCAACAGCTAAAGTTCAAAACCCTATCACCAGGTAAGACAGTGTGCATTTTTCTGTCCAGTTTTATTGAGTGTGGCTGCTGTATACTGACTCTGCACTGGGGATGTTGCCTTCCAGGAGGGTGTCGGGCCACTCTGGAGGGGGAAGGGTCACACTTTCAGGCAGCACAGGGGGAAAGTCCTCGCTGCTCTTCCTGGAGGAGGACGTCTGGACAGATGCGCACTCCTGCTGGAACATGGCCTCCTTTTCCTCTCTGGTGATGGAGTCCATTTCCTGTTGATGGACGGCCTCCATCTCCAGCTGTTCCTCCAGGTCTGTGAGTACAGGTGCACAGCGTCACATGATGCATACCCTTCAGGGTGACTGTCACCCAAATTTAAATGCATTCAGATGAAAAGCCCACCGTTGTAAACCTCCAGGATGGCTGAGCAGGAGACTGTGCCAAATGGGTTGAGGGCCACACACTTAAAGAGGCCGGAGTCTTCTGGAAAGGCCTCGGTGATCACCAGTGTACACAGCTCCTCTGCACAAACAAAACCATGTGAACACACATTAATTAGTCATACTACCACATTTATCTATAAGAAGATTTTCTTCTAATGTCATAAAAACTTTAGATAGTTTACAAATCTGAAATGAGGAGTAAAAAGATTGCGGGATAATATTTAATGTCACATGCGCGTAATAATTTCTTCATGCACCTTCTCTTCATCTCCACTAGATGCTGCTGATGCACTAATTTGCAGGATGTTTTTACCATTATGCCACTATATTTTAACGCTACAGTTATGGCATATCAAAATGACACCTTAATTTCTTCTTTCATTCTTGATTTGCCAAATCCTCATACTTCCTGACCAGCGTGTAGAAGGATACATTAGAAACTTAAAAACTCACAGATTACTAGTTACTCTAACTTTTCTAACCATTTAATGCAACTTTTCTGACAAACAAACTTCTATTAAAAGTTCTTCAGTATGACTTGACTGTTTTATTATTTTGATTTTACAGCACAACTGACAATAGAAGTGTCAAGTATCTAGATGCAAACAACTACATCTTTAAGTAACCGAAACCTGGCTTAAACCAAGTCTATATTCGGTTCCACTTCCATTCTGAGTGGTACAGAAACTCAGTCATATATTGATCTAAATTTCATATACACTGAAATAATAAACACTATATAGAGTTATATAAATGAACAAAAATAATTGCCTCACTCTTTAAATATCGTTTTCAACAGAGTAAATTATATAATTCTCCCGCATTTTTTAGTACCAATGACTGAAATAATAACTTACCTTAGGATTCATAGCTGTAATTTAATTATATGCTTTTTTCTCACTTACTGTAATGGATTACAATTACACTGATGTTATCATTTAACTTTATAACATCATGTGTAACTGCTTCCTGAACCCCATACACTGAGAACCACCATTATTTTTAAAACAATGTTTTTTTTACTCACCTGGCACTGATGCTGAGCTGGCCTCTGAGAAAGTAGCAAAAAGAGAAGCAAAAGTTCTAAAGTTATTTCTTCTGTGGTGAAATGTATTTTTGAAAATGTACAAAAATAAAAAGCTAAATTATGTGAAAAAATTCTAAATTTAGTACACTGAGGCTCAGTCTGTCTAATGACTCATGAAATGTTGATTGCTCATTCATTAATTCCATTATTTGTCTGTTTTTTCTTTTCTTTGTTTTATTGAGCTGATAAAAAATGCTAATTTCTCACTGAGGATCAGTGCATCTAGTGCATCTGTTTCTTCAGGTGTTTGATCTATGTAGTTGTATAAATGTAAAATGATTCATTCACCTACTTAGTGTATTAGTGAACTTTACTATCATGTAAGTAATAATTCTTCATCTCTGGCATAATGTCAACCTTCTTTGTTCATGTAGTGTTATAGATTTTATGCTTTATTCACACCTCTTATCAATACATATTGATACCATATTGAGACCTGCATTCCTATACAGCTCCTTTGACAATAATAAACCCCAACAAAACCAGGGATCTCTGGATGGATTATGGATCTTTATTATATTGGATATGCTGGTGTAGAAGTCATACACTAGGAACAGAAAATGTATGAATCTTCATTTAACCATTTAAGGGTCTTGTGAATGTCTCTCGGGCTCAGGTCAAAGTCATGTGGTTTCTCTTTAAACTTACTCTTGCGTAGTATCCTAAAATCATCTGAGTCCAATATTTGTTCCTCCTCTCTGTACCACATGACCTGCAGTGGCGGAGTCCCTCTTAGTCTGCACTCCAGGACCACCAACTGGCCTTTCACCGTGCACACGTCATGAAGACACTGCAGAGAGATGCAGAACACAAGACAGTTAACATTAAATTTATTTTCAGTATGTGTTTTATGATGCTGCTATGTAAAAATACATAATTGAAGGGTATCACCTTAACAAAAGTAGGGGCCACTCCATTCCCTGAATACTGCTGATTGGAGATGGGACTCTGAGTCTGGAGATGGAGAAAAGGTTAGATATTACTCATTCAAAATCAGTATTTTTTAGGTTTTTCTGTACCTCATGTGTATCAGTGTGAACTGAGTAGCTGCCATTACCCTCTGAGGACTGACACTCAGTGGTTGCACTAGGCTGGAGTGTCTCTGTGCAAGAACAGCTGAGGAGGACGAGCAGGTGGCAGAGCGAGAGGAAACCTCTCGAGAAGATGAAGACGAAGATGAGATGGTCAATGACATGGTGCTGGTCTTCTTCTGCATCCTCTGGATGCTACACGGGAGGTTGTAGCAGCAGTGATTATAAAACACTGTTGTAATGTAATTGCCTGTTTGTAATTGTTTTCTGTCAAAGTCATTTTGTCTGCATTTGTATTTGGTGTTTGTATAGTTTGCAGCCTTACACTATACTGAATGTTTCTTTAAGCTGTGCTTTACAATGTTAAAGTGAGTTTGTGTGTGTCTTAACTTACTGTGCCATGTTTCAGGCGTACCAGGAGGCAGTGACACAGGTTGTTTTTACACTCTGCAAACACAGAAGCACATGCTTGTTACACTCAAAGTACTTCTTATAGCAATGCCAGAAGGTAGAAGCCACAGCAGATTTTAGAGAGAGGTGCAAAAAGAGCAGAAAATAAAGCTGAAGAAACAGCCTGTGCTGTGTTCGCAGACATGCAATGATGAAAAGCTGATGCTGTATTTATTGAATCTATGTTTGTAATAATACATGTGCTAAAATCCAGCACAATGCAGCATGTTCTTCAACAAAAGAATAGGACAGATTACAGCATAACATGTATTAGCTTCTATTCAGGGCAGATGCCATTTCCAACTAGAAAAGCACTTGGAGAGCGCAGACCTCCGCCAACCTGACTGGTCCCCCTTGCTCCATTTACCGCAATTTTAACGAAAATTTTAAAGTGATCCAGAATCCAGGATTTCTTCTGGATCATTTCCAAAATCTAATCGATTGTTCCGTGTGACATTTCCAACATGCTGTGAAAGGTTCATCGAAATCTGTCCATAACTTTTTGCATAATGTTGCTAACAAACAGACAAACAGATTAACCCCCACCAAAAACATGACCTTCTTGGCGGAGGTAACCAGGTGTCAAACAATGCTCCTGGGCTACTTACACCCAACTGAGTGTATATAATGGTAGATGCAAATTGAATTTGTGCGTCCATAACTGTGCTATTTACACTTGCATATTGTATGGACTTAAAGTCATGGCAAAACATTTTGGCAGTGAGACAAAGTCACTCTGAAACTGTATGTGATATTTGCACGCAAGTACAATGTTTTATAACACATAGATTAACATAACCTGACATTTTGTTACCTAAACCTAAATATTAAGTTTTACTGCCTAAACTTAACCAAACTGCTTATGAAAATAAATTCTAACCCATACACAGCAATCAAGTCAAGTGTCCCAGGTGGTACAGATCTGTTTGATAGCATATGAACAAACAAGACAGGAATCATCAGCAAAATAAAAGACAAAGCATATGTTTTCATATTCAAGCTGAATGATTAGCTTCCTTTTAAAAGCAGCATAATGTAAGCCATAGATCTGTTTTTTGTTTGTCAATGTGTTTTTTTAATCTTTATTTGGTCATTATGACCTGGTCCAGTCTGAATTTGGTATTTGGCAAAACTAGTCTCACATTGTCATAACCCTAACTTCACATGCTAATAGGTAGGTCTGGTACCATCCATTATCATTGTTGAATTATCATGATGACCCTCTGGCTTGTTTCAATAGATTGTGTTTCTTTTTGTAAATCACACTCGTTTTGTGCTATGCATAGAACACAGCAGCAGTATCTTTGGTGTCAGGGTAGAACATGTTTGCAAATAGAGGAGTTAGCTGTGGTATTAACCCATAAAGACCCAGTGTGAATTTGTGGTAGTTCTCAAATGAATTTTTCTCTATTTAACCTTTCTTGAATGATTTATTGCCATTTATTCTAATATTATCCTCTGTGTTTTGCAAAGTTTCAGTGGAAATCAAGTGTTTATATATATTTTATATTTTAATTATATTTTAATTATATATATATAATTTCCGCGTAAGTCGGAAATTCAGGCTTTGTCCTTAATAATGGTTGCCACAGTTGACGACTGAAGCCTAAAGGCTTTACCAATGTTCATCGGTGTCTCGCCTTTCTCCGACCTTTTGATGATATCCAGCTTCGTTTCCATGGTAAT
>JAPTMW010000002.1:342556-352704 GCA_029822955.1 Ostorhinchus angustatus
TGCAGCAGCTCAGTCCATTTGGTCCAAACTGTTCACCCTGATCGGGTTCCACGTAAACTGTACACAAAGTCTGGTGGCGATAATATTAGCAGAAGGCTAATACCTTCTGCTACTGTGTTGTTTTCGTGTCGTGACTCTTGTAACTTCCGGAAGGAGGCGTGTCCAGGCCAGTCAATAGTCCGGCTAAGCGTGGGTTGCGTTTACATGCAGGAATAGCTCGACTAAGAATCGCATTATCTAGGTCGAATAGTCCGATTTCTCAAACTCCAGTTCGATTCGATTCCAGTCCGACTAAGGTGTTTACATGGCTTTAAAAACTTCGATATTAGCCGGACTAAGGCAATAAGTCGATTTTCTCTAAGTGCATGTAAACGCACTGATTGTTACACAATAGTGCAAGTTTACCATTTTACTGAGCCAGTAAGCCCTTGCAATGAACTGGTGACATATCCAGGCAATACCCTGTCTTCACCTGTTGGTAGCTGAGATAGGCTCCACCATCCTTGTGACCCTCTTAACGAGTCGCTGGACATGGCCTCGATGATGATGAATCAGCATACAGAGCCTCGCAGAGTCTTCCTTCAGACTTGCGTGGAAAACACACATCAAAGTAATACCATGAAGTCAATTGTGTTGAAAGGCCAAGTAAAACCAGACTTATGATACACAATAAAAACATAGTGTTCTGTAATGTTTTCATCATATTTGGTGTGTGTTTCAGCATGTCCAATGAATAAAATAACTGTAAAGTCATGCAGGAGAGGTTGTGCTGAAAAAAAATATACCAAACAAGGCAAGCTAAACAGTTTTTTAATAAGAAATATAGAAGCAAAAAGTGTTCAAAAACAACCAAAATACACTCAGACTCCTAAGCTATGCAGTTCAGAAAATGAATGTATGAATGAAAGACACTACTGCCTTTGCTTGCATTTGTTTGTCTCGGAGCCCTCATGCTCCCAGAGTTAAACCCTTTTTTTAATTTTTTTTTTTATTTTATTTTATTTTATTTATTTATTTTTTTTTTATTTTGACCTTTTGTCCAAATATCACCTCTGCCTGTGATAAGCCAACATGGTAGTGGCCAAATGACCAAGGTAACAAAATAGCAGGTCAGAAAAAATAGGTGACATAATGGTTCTTCTGTCCACTAATTATATACTGTCTATGCAACTGTCTCTGTAGCCTGTACTGATGAGTACAGCCACGACACATTTAGACTCCGATTTTCCTTATGCTGGTGCTCATCTACACCTGCAACTGAATACAAGTTTCTGTTTAGCTTATAAATGCAGTCCATTTCCCAGTGTAACACATAGTCACACACCAACTCGACATAAGTACACAAACATAGGCAAATCTTCATTATTGAACCTAAAAATACATACCAGTGAGAAGAGAGGAAGCACCTTGCAAATACTCACTCAAATCACTCACATGCTGTGTGTTGAGGTTGTCTCTTGTGTATGTGTCATAAGACGTTGCATATGTACATAAAGAACTGGTGCAAAGGGGTCAGTAACTCACATCAATAAAAATCTAAAAAGTTTGAGGATAAAGGAGACACATTTTCACATGACACAGCTCAAGATATTCCTCAAACTATTAGGTTCACTGGTAGTATTGGTTTGTAGTTTGTATCCAAACCTTGGAACAGCATCAAAACAGAATTATTGATACATGTTGATGTTGTTACCATATAGTGTGCATGGCAGCAGTTTCAAACACTACTCGATGTTTTTGCATTGTGTGTTAATGCTTAGTTTGTACAGTATGGTTGTGGTATAGTGGTTGAGGAAATTGAAGTGGTACTAGACAGAACCAGTAACATGTTATTTTACACATTTTATTATATTTTATTAAACGATTTCATTCTATTTCTTCTGCTACAATGGTAAGATCAGCCTGTCAGTGGTTTCCGTATGTGTTGAATCCACGGGGTAGCTACATGAGATCATCATTATTTAATTTTTATGGCTCATAAAATGATGTCATCTTTTCTGAAAGGAGAAAGTCTCCTTGTCAAGAGTGAACGTAATCATTTCTTATCACTGTACACTTATTTCAGGGTCACATAACACTTGGTAGCACACAACAGCAAAATCATTAGACGTTTTGGCAGGAAACAGACTTGCTAACTCAAGTTAGAACTAATGTGGAGCTGTCGTGATCATACATAAGCTATATTTTAAGATACGCTGCTCATTTAATTTTTTAGTCATATAATAGCACATTTTCTTGGGGACTTAAGGACCATACAAACCACCATTAGTACCAAATGTTCATCTAAGTGTTTTTTTTTTTTACAGATGGGGTTGCTGTGACTCGGTAGCAAAGGGCAAGATCCTCAGCTCCAAAATGAAGCCGATCTGGAAGTAAATTAAAGTTGTAATACTACTGATAGCCACTAGATGCTAGTCCAAAAAGGTCCAACTACCCCTCGCTGCAGACCGCAGAATGGGGCAGAGTCAGATAAGAGGCGGGGTCGGATGTCCAATGGGCAGGGTTTGCCAGATAAGGGGCGGGTTCAGACATCCAATGGGCTGTCATGACTTGAACACTGCTATCTGTTGGACAATTATGATTAGTACCAAAAAAAAAAAAATAAAACGTGTTTTTGAAGCTTGTTGCCTGATTTCTTATTGTTCTTTTAAATATACAAAGTTATTTAATACATGAATCCTTACTTTTGCTCTACATAAATGCTCATTTTGATCATAGTATTGCTGCCAATATACAAAGTAGTAACCACAGACATACTGTATATGTTGTAGCCTCCCTCCTGAAAGATGGCTTTTCATCAGGTGTTGAAGGTTTATTTACATTAGACCATAGCAACTTAAAACCTCGTAAGGGGTACTAAAACATTCAACATTTAACTTTTCAGCCGTTTTTTTTTCTGTTATAATTCATTAAAACAAAGTTACAATCTGCAGGAACTAATGGTTTAGTTTCACAATACGGCCTGTCTTTGTAATTGGAAATAAAGAAACCTAACCTTAAGACCAAAGAAGTAGCACTATTTTTTTCTTTTTGCATTTTGTGTAAATTATTTTGACAGAGAAAAATGTTAACTCTAGTAGACTTAAGTCTTCATATGAAAGAACACACATATCCAATTAACAGTCATTTCATCTTGTGCAGGAACCAGCGGTCAATCATACTGTCATTTCCCATCTGTAGTTCTAGACAGATGAAGACAATAACAAAAACATTACATAAATTATGAAGGACAATCCTACAGTCATAAATAACAAATGCAGTGCCATTAACAGTGCAGTGCCACGACAATAAAACCCAATAGACATTGATAGCACTGCCTAGATTAAAGATAAGGTGCTTATAAGACAATATATAACATGTCCATTATACTATATGTCATATATATATATATGACATATGGTATAATGGAAATACAACAAAAGAAATTATATAAAGTATTGCCTTATCGAGTTGATTATATTTATGAGGTGTGTTATAGTACTAAAATAACAATATAGGAATGTAATGAATATCTAAAATTGTAATTATGGAGATTCTAGTTTAATTCCTAGAAGAAAAGCATAATAACATTTTACTCAGCTTGAACACATAAGTAGAATGTTAATCAATAAAATAAAGTTTATTTATGAGCAGATGAACTCAATTTAGCTGGATGATCTGTGATAGAGGAACGATAATTAGTTGGTGAAAATACAACTGGAATTCTGTCTTTAAATTCATTAATAATTAAAAAAAAAACAAAAAAAAACTTGCCAACCAGTCCATGGCCCATTCACTCTGCACCCATCAGGCAGAACATGGAGCAGTAGCCTGGGTGAGAGTCCTCATAGTGAATACCCTGCAGTTCCCCTCTTTTTCCTTTTCCTGCATATCCTGTAGGTAAATAAAAACAGTCCTTGTTAGACGACACTATTTGGTTTTAGTGGATTACTATAAAGAAAATGTCTGTGTCCAAGTGTCAGAAATAAGCAAACTGAAGGAAGGAGGAGGAGGCTCAGTTTTATAATAATATGGTCCTTCGACCTTTAGGGCTAAAGGTTCTTCCCCATCCGCCAAGACTGAAGAACAAGAAGAGATAAACATCCAAATACAGACGACATATTACATTTTCATGTATGATAATTAAAAGTTCGGTCATCTACAGCAGTTCTGTGACCGTAGTTTATCAGTGGATATGGTATTTCTGTGTCCACAGTCATAATCTGAACTCATACTGTCTACAAGATGAAGACTAGGCATCCTTTGTTTTGTCCCACATCTCCTATCTTCCTCCTGTCTGGGATTTTCTCTATTTTCCTCCATTTCCACTGTTGTGCCAAGGTACGTATCCCCACTCAGAATTGTTTCCTCTGGCTGCAGGAGCATAATTTCAACTTTTTATCTCATAATTCTAACTTTATCTCATTTTGACTTTCAATTCCTACTTTTTTTTTATATAATGATAATGACTTTATCTCAGAATTTTAACTTCCTGTGTATGGAAGCCTGTTGAAAAAAAAAAAATCCCCATGGTAAGTCATAATTACAAGATAAAAAGTCAAAATTATGCTCTATGGCCAAGGGAAATTCTGAGCGGCAATACATACCTTGGCACAACACCAGCATTCTCCCATTCAAAGTGAATGGCACTGTATATGTTGCTATGGGATACCGGGGACTTGAGTTGGAAAACTTTACAACCAGTACTTCATTTCAACAGGAAAGCTGTGCTTTTGGATGAAGAAAAGTAATTCACATGATCTGCAACAGTGCCGGCTACAATATAACAGTGAAAACACGGATTGACTGAAAGTGTCACTGGTGAAGAGTTTAGTAAAAACTGCTAGCCCTCAGTTACTGAATCGATAGCTTGCAGCGGCAGCACTTTGAAAATGTGTAATAGTGACTTTTATCCAGCAGCACGGGCACTTTTTAACCACCTTACAAAAAGCAATGCGCATAGACTCCAGTAAACGTTACTCATTAAGCAGCAACCCATTCTCTGCTCACCTTTCATGGTTTCCTTGCATGCTTCTTCTGTCAGGTTAAGCAATCTCTCTCATCTTTCATTCCCAATTTTTTAAATTTTTTTTCTGGTTGCTGCCAGGAACTGATAACGTTTTTAGGAGGGACGTGCAGGCCAGTCAGAGCACCTATGGGGTGGGGTCAGATGGCTGACCCGGTCCCTCCGCAACGAGGGGCTTCTCAAAAGGTCTGGCTCTCAGACTTCAGTAAAAACACTAAATCAGTAATTGTTTTTCCAGGAGTAACTATGGGCTGTTCCATTTTATCTTGATCCTCTAATAAGTGATGTAGTGGTCCATCTTCAGATTTTTCCTTCCTAATTAGATCAAGGCAAATAGGAGCTTTAATGTCTGCTCTGTTGAGTCTGTAAGACACCATTCTCACCTACTGAGTTGGACTTATGGAGATTCAGTTTATTGAATAAAATGAATTGTTTCCTGACAGACAACTCCACTGTAGTTGTGATTAATATGCTCCATGAAAAAGACAGTGTTAGATGAAAATCTAGTATTTTACAGAGTAAGTGATAAAATGTGGCATCAGCTCACCTCTGATCCCACAGGATCCAAATATGGTCCCTTCTGGTTCCAAAAAGACAGCCTAACAGTGGCCAACCTACTTTACTTCAAAACACTAGTTCAGAAAATGCATGGTGTCGTTTTTCCACCCAACAATTAGATGGTTTATGGCGGGGAGGTGGAGGGAGTCACCCAGAAACCACCTCTATGGTCCCTGTCCTTGAGGATAACACTGGATCATTGCTGGTTCCTTATGACTGCTTCAACAGTGTGAGTGTGGCACAAGTAGTGTGAGTCAAAGTAGAAAAGTGTAATTCATTATTTATTTATTATTATTTCATTAAAACTTCTTCAACCATCACAGAATCCATGGTTGGCAAAGCTCTGTCCCAGAGCATTGAATGTAGACACAAAAAGGTTAATGGTTAAGTGACTATTCAAAAGCCACTTTTTTCATCCAGCATTCAATTTCAGCCATATGCCATGTGATTTGTTAGGTATTTATTAGCAAAAAAATAGCTCTTAATGTAACTGGTGCAATACGAACCCAGAAGCAAGCCACGAACAGAAGAACTCAATTTAACAGTCTTCATTTAGTCCAGAAAGCACAGGGAAATTGAGTTCAACACAGTCCCTTGTCTTCAGAAGTCTAGCAGTGTTAAGAGCACTAGCAGCATATCTCACCAGGAAGGCGATGAACACAGAACCACACCATGTTCAGGAAAAAACTCACTGCTAGTCAGCAGCCGATGAGGAGCATAGGATGGGTTAGTCAGGGACGGGTGAGGGTCGAAACCAGGCAGGGCGGAAGAAACCAGAGACGGAGGCTGAAGACGTGGTCAGGGCAGAAGACAAGCTGGTAGGCAAGAGACAGACAAGGAGACGAGGTCAGGACAAAGACTGGTACGTTACCAAGGAACTGGCTGGCAGATGTGGTCAGGACTACAGAGAAACAGAGAAGGTCAGGTACAAACAGGGCCCAGAACAGAGCAAACAGGCAGGAATAACACTGGAAGGCCTGGCATGAAGCAGTAAAACAATCTGGTGAGGAACAGAGCGGAGAATATATACACCTCACCTAATGAGCAACAGGTGTGCTCACAGGTGAGGGTAATAGACTGAGCGAAAACTAGGTCAAAGGGTCAGAGAGAGGGAGAAACAGACAGCAGGCAGATGGACATGTGACACTTAAGCCCCCAGAAACCTAGAGAGACCCCTGTTATAAACAGTTATTCATCATTTTAAAAAATGTGTAATGTGTAAATGTGTAATTATTAGCCTCATTTCAGAGCATTTCTATATCCTTTATACATGTACTCTTGTTGTAATGTGGTACCGACAAATAGATGCAGTTATGTCTACATAACCACAATGCACCGTGTGTGTTCACCATTATTGTCTAACCCAATAATTGATAAAGATACTGATTCCCCCCCCCACACACACACACACACAGTGCACAGCTGAGTGTGACGCCAGTGTGCTGCTGTTTGCAGAGTAAATATCATATTCTTTATTGGTATTCAGAACAGCAAAATTCAATAAATTGAGTCAACAGAGGTTGTTTCATACAGCTAATCTCTGCTCACACATCATATCACAAAACAACGCAGTCACAGAGAAAATGGAGTTGAGACTGAGTGAAACCTGCCTTCAGTCTAGTCTATCCACTGTCTGTGTTGCTCTATCTGTCTGTGTCAGTCTGTCGTTCTCTTGTCTGTCCTCGTCCCCCCTGTCTTCCTGTATCTGTCTACCCTCCCAACCCGTCACTTTATCACACATTTGCACACAGGCTCTGCTCTCCCCCTTTTATTCCTCTTCTATGCTGCTCATTCCCCCTCCTTCCACCCCTCTTTCTCTCTCTCTCACTCACGTTCTGTCATTTTTTTTTCTGGCCGCGTGATGCAAAGCCATATCTGGCTGGCCAAAACCGCTCTTTCTGTTGCTCTCCTTCTGTTTCAATTCAACTCCTCTCTGCTTTATTAACATGACAGGACAGAAACCTGTGTTGTCAAAGCACTCGCCTATCGACTGATGTGGTAGACTTTATGTCCACTGACAGAATGAAAAGCACTTTAGTGTGTGTTTGTGAATTGTGTACATTTTATGTCACCCACAAAAAATTATATTAATGTACCTTAAACTGCAGAACAAACAGTGTCTTTCTATTGCTTCTACAATAAAGTAGCCCCATGTGTAATTTCACTTACAAATGATTTAAACCATTCCTCCTGTTTTCTTTGTGCTAGATTCAAAATTTCCTGTAAAAAAACAGAATATGTATTTCCAAAAGTTTAATTCTATCAGCACAGCTATAATCAGTATGATTACCTCTTTTTAAGTCTGCTGCACTGAGTTTTCCTTTTAACACCCGTCACTCATTAATTAATTTGTCAGTTCTACTGTCACAGTTTTTTTTTTCGTTTTTTTTCCTTTTGCTTAAATGTTAAGCTACTTTCAGTGAGCTTAATACTTCCTGCTCAGATGTTTCATATTAAAAGCCTTCCAGCGGCAAGATAAAACATAATTGTAAGGATTGACTGCTGGGAATAGTAAGTAAGTAATGCGTCTTCACCATCTTTATTATATAATAATTAAAACTCCAGTCAGTGGATCTTGTATGTTCAATAAAACTTTATCATATCCCCCTGCCTTCAGATTTTATTGTACTCTATAATTATTTGCTATCTGTTTGAAATTTTGCAACATTTTATGGTGTTTTTTCTTTCTCTGACAAAGTTAAATGTACAGAGTTTTTAGTCATGTCCCTTTGGTTGGTCCCCATTAATTATAAAACTGAATGGTGGAAAATTTAGCCCAAAAATTTGGTAACTAAGTCATTTGACAGTTTTGTTAGTATAACTTATTATCCACAACCATAGTACATAAAAAATACATTTAATTCAGTAAATAAGATCTGAAGTCCAATTCTGCAGGTGTATGAGTTGTCAGTGCCTGTCAATCAAAGGCCAATACAGCTGATGCCCTCAAATTTGATTAATGGAGCAATTAATTAAAGACAACAGATGAAAATGCAAATGAGGAAAGTCTAGAAAATGCTGAAAAAGACAGGCACCTGATGGGCTGAATACCATGGAGGGTCCAAGGGGCTTCCAGGGCTCAAAAAGGATGAACAAATTTAATAGGTGGACCACCAGAACACTTACAGGAGCTAAGTGTAACTGGAATAACTACTGCATCCTTGCGAGCAGAAGAACTTAAGGGTGCTTTCACACAGCGTACACGAGTACATACCCGAGTCCGCTTAATTTTGTCCATGTGAATGCAACCATTCCGTGCTCGAGTACCATGCCTGAGTCCAGTTGAGAAGGTAGTCGGGGGTCCGGGCCACCCATACTCTAGCATGGTACGATGCAGTGTGAATGCAATCCATGCCTGAGTTCGGAAGTGACCTCATCACCATTCCGACAACAGAAGTGGGTATATCACCACTGGAGCATAGACGCTGCTCCTGTTGTCTCCTGAAAAAGCCTCGGATCCACGTAGCACAGGCTCGCCTTAGTGACCAAACCACTCTGTCATATATCAGGGACGAGGGTCGCTTGTTTTCTCTTTGCTTCAAACAGGCTAACAGATAGGTAAGGGTTTGTCTTCTTCTGACTTCCGTGTTTGTTGTTGTTTGTTTGTTTTTCCACACTGCCACTTACTGTTTCGCCCCTGTAACACCCATTCGTACTCGTGCATGGGGTGTGGTACGCACATGTGAATGCAACATCTGCGGGAAAGGTGTGAACGTATCCAAGTACAGTACAGACTCAAGTACGCTTTGTGAAAGCACCCTGAGTATAACTGTTTGGGAGTAAAGGTTTTGTGGAGGAGGATGTAATGGCCATCAGTGGTATTACACTCTATGGTACTTTCACACTGCCTTCATGCCTGTTCCTCCTGATAAACAATGATGAGAAAGACAAGATATAATGTCCATCGTGTGTGTATTAGAAACTTTGAAAGTCCAACTCATAAGGTGAGCAAGCTTTCAGACACCATAGGTGTTATTCAATAATTGAGTAACAATTTAAAGATGGACCAGATGACTTGAGAGTTTAAGTAAAATAAATGAGACCGGAATGACTCTTCGAAAAAAAAAAAAAAAAGTTATTCTTTTAGTGTTTTTAAGAGTAGTTCAGTGTAAGAGTGTGAGAACCATGGCTTATTTGGAGCAGCATTTAGTGGCCATCAGTGGTATTACAACTTAAATAGCTCTTCCACCTCAGTTTTACTTGTAAACATGAGGTCCTTACCATTGATTCGGACATAATTAACAAAGGGACAACATAACATAATTTAAGCACAGTCATAACACAGTCATAATTTCCTTTTAGTTATTTATTAATGACTTGGTTGTGTTTCCAACTAACGGTAAACCATTCTGGATCCTCTTTAAGGGCAACCATCAGTCCCCAAAATGTGATTCCATTTATACAAATAATTTGCTGATACCCACTTTTATATGCAGACAGTCGTTGGTGTTTAAGCATTATCAGCTTGTATGTCTGTCTGCAGGAGCGTACATGCATGCATGTGTGTATTTGTGAGTGTGCACATGCAGTAATGCGCTGCTGCTCAGTCGTTTAGCTTGTTGACACTTTGGGGTCAGAGCCATGC
>JAPTMW010000002.1:529265-540238 GCA_029822955.1 Ostorhinchus angustatus
TCTTTAGCTAGCTCCCCTCACCTGTGAGCACAGCTGTGGCTCCTCAGGCTGGGGGTACATATTCAGCTCTCTGCTCTCTGTCCGCTGCCAGATTGTTCTTCTGCTTTGTGCGAGACTTTCCAGCATCATTCCTTCCTGAAACTCTGATCCTGAACCTGTTTGTCTGACCACGTCTGTCTGCCTTCCTCCCGGTAACTGTGCTACTCCGAGTGAACAAAGACTGTTTAAACTGAGTACCTTGTCTGTGGTTCTGTATTTGGGTCTTGACTGTATCCTTTACAGTTACTGCCTCATGTAAACATGATGTGGAGCATTTGTTTAGGTTGTTTGTACCCATGATGCCCTACGTTGTAGTCCACTTCCTGCATTTGATTCACTTGAAGCAAACCAAGACCTATATTTTTGGATGTTCTTTGATCTGCATCAGAATTCAATTACACATTTATAAATCCCCAAACAAACTGGATAAACTGAGCAAACAAACTAGAGTTTGATTAAACAGGGCTGGTGTGAATACACCCTTAAAAACAACACTTACATTTAAGCTTATCTAAACTAAAAATTACTGAAAGTATATATACTATATATATATTTTTTGAATTATTGTATTACTTTATTATATGCAGCATTGGCTGTAGTTCTATGTAAATGTGACTCAAAAGAAATTAAGAAAATGCACGTTTCAGTTTAGATTGATTTCCAGTCCTGCCTGTTTTGTAAGAAACCTCAGTGATTTTGTTGGGTTGTAAAAGACTTACCAAGTGTAACTTAGTGTGACTTACATGTGTAAAGTGTAAAATCAAGGCCTCTAAAAATACTTCTACACTAGTCCATGAGCAAAATATGGCACAAGGGCCAGATCAAGCCTGGAAACCCTCCGGCCTGCAGCATCCTCAACAGAACACAATACCACCCCCATAAATCAATAAAAGATACCATTATGCTAATGAACATAGAGGTGAATAAATGCCATGAGTCTATAGCCTGGTTTACTTGACAGTTTGGACTGCGACCCTCATGTTGGCTCTCACCTCAAGTGGCAGGTTAGTAATGTTAAGATGAATATAAAAAAAACAGAGAAAAGCTGACTGTTTCGAGCCAATAGTGGAAATTAAATATTTAATGCAATTGTCAGTTCAAGAGGATATTTGATCAGTACCACACTAAGATGGATTTTTCAACACATTTTATAAACATATTATGTCCATTTTAAACATGATCACGAATTAAAGTACATACAATACAGCAGACATACATTAAGGGGAAAAAAACCCCAGGAAGTATAGCAACTGGTTAGGATGATTAAATTCATAAGAGTTGATAATCTTGCGCTGGCTGTTGTCCAGTGTGTGGCCCCTTGCTGACTTCATCTGAGTCAGTGAGGCCCTCAGGACTGAGACGTCTATACTGACTACTGCAGCCTGAGCATTAACACTCCATCAGTTAATATTTATGCATCAATTTCTACTTTTCCTATGTCAGTTTACGAGGAAAATATTTTTATTTATGTAAATCACAAGTTCAAGACCTTCTTGAAATTCAGACTCACAAAAATATACCACAAACTGGGATAATGTTCACATTTATACAGTATTGTTGGAAAAAACCTACAAAAATGACATGACAAAAGTGGAATTTTCACAACTGCACCATAGTGGAACAAGATTTATTTCCACAGAAGCATAATACAAACAGTTCAAAGAATCTATTTGTTTAAGTAGGCTATTTACTGTAAGCCCTTTAGCCACATTATTTGCAGTGATTACTCCAAAGTAGCAAGAGGTCAGGGGTGATATCCCAATTCTTCATTTTATTGCTGTGTGCATCATGAATTCAGTTTTTCTTACTAAATTAAAAAAAAAAAAAAAAAAGAATTAAAAAAATGTTTTTTGCAAATACTGGGATGAACTATTATTCAGTGAAACGTGGACTGTGCTCGCACCAAATACTGCCCAGGTCTTTTTTGTTAGAAATGGACACTGTGTGCTGCAGACCATAGATGAAATGGACCATCCAGACCGTTTACCAGCAACAAGTCCAGAGCCAAGGTCTGTCCCGGTCTGGGGCTGTGTCGGTGTAAAGGCCAATGCTCATTTGCACTTCTGTGATGGCTGTTAGAAAATATGCCCAGTAATGTACTTGTGTACGGCTGCTCAGCTTAACTCTTTATAGGGCACCCATAGAAATACTTTGAAATTCAACATTTAAACCTTAGTGTGTTATTGCAGGACACAACAGGACTTTATTACTTTTGTGAATTGAATTTTTTTTTATTTATTTATTTTTACCATATTTGATTCCTTAGCTGTGTTGAGGAAACTTTTCTGCGGATGAGGAAATAAGTTCAACAATGAGGATGTTTAAAATTAACAAGAATTTATTACAGAGAAATACATCAAATTAAAATGAACAACCAGAAATAAACAGCAATCGATACTCAGAGTGACAGCTGTCTACAGACAGGGTGCAGTCCTCCTCAGGAAGAAGACTGAACATAGAGCCTTCAAAAAGCATAGGTTTTATAAGGCATTAGTCATGGACACATCTCAGATTAATTAACTAAAGCATAGGTTACGAAACTTAAAGTGTAGGCTACTGAACCCAGAACTTAAGCTACAGTACATATTATGTCCCTGTTGTATTTACATATAGGCACACATTATTGATTGGTTCTATTCCTCTGGCTGCAGCATGAACAAAGTCCAAAAAAACAGGCACACATGGAATAGCAGTCAAGAATCAAAATTAACAGAATAATATGTAAAAACAGGAACGTAATAAAAACAAGAATGTAATAATTTTCCTCTACAAGCTGTAAGTGGCAAAAAAAAAAGTCCAATAAATAATTATAAAAAATACAAGAAGAACGTGTAAGGTGAAAGGAACATGCATTTTAGAATGTCAGAACATCACTTGTGCTGATCCAGACACCTGTCAACACACACACCATCCTTTAACATCATTCCTTACATTAGTACCATGACTTCGTGGTACTAACAAAGCAGGTCCACTCACTGTTCCTGCAGAGGTGGACCTTGCAGACCCTGTAGACCACATTTGACCTGAGATTGTTGACTCACCGTCCTCACTATAACTGTTGCTGTCACTGTCTTGTATTCGGGAATGACCAAAAATGGTCACTTGCATGATAGAGGGTTAAAATTTGTTTCCAGTAAGAATGACACAACATGAACCTGATACTCTTCATCACTTGGTGTTTTTAGTCCCTGAATGTCTTGTAATGTCTGTGAAAATAAAATTGCAGCATTACAGAACTATTGTATTGCCCCAAATTTTTGTGTGAGTATATTGTAAGAAAACACACTGGCAAAAAAAAAACCCCAAAAACTATTAAGTAGTCTATTGTTTTCAGTTTAGTACAAGTCAAATATATTTTCAGTTTTAATTTCATCCCAACATTTTCTCAACATGTTCTTGTACTTTTCCTAAACAAATCACACTCCTACACAGGCTTTTACCTCCATTTGTTGAAGACTTAAATGCATCAGAGGAGTGAGAAAATATTACACTTTTTTCCCCATTTCCAATCATTTTCAACCATTATTTTTCACCAGATCTGGTCAAACTCAAGCTCATAAAAATCAACAAAGACCTTAGCGCTTTAGCCCCTGAGACATTATTCCAGGTAAAGGTGCTGCTGTGAGTTGTTGTCTGTTTTGTCATTAAAGCTGCTGAGTATGTGCTTGTGTTCCTTTTGAGCAGTGGTTTTGCTCTACTTTGTGTTTTAGGGTGGAATAACAGAAAAAGAGAGGAATTGAAGTTTTACAGGTTTACTAAATAATCACACTCAGAACATACATCAATAAGACATTTAGGATGTTTAATATGAACTGTGAACTGAAAGACATTGAACAACAAACAACAAGTATTTAATTTGGGCCCAGTTTTTTTGTTTTGAGGCTCTTTGTTTCTTAATCAGTCCAGCTGCTGATTGGCACCCGGTTGAAGTCCATAAAGCAGTTCCATGGTCAAAACTGGGTAAAAACACACTAACAAGAAGGGGGAAATCACCACAATACTGCACACAACAGTAAAAACAAAAAATGACAGGGAAAACGGTGTAAAAAAAAAAAAAGAAGAAGAAGAAGCCTAAGTCGTGTATTTTGATTGTGTGTTGTCTCACTCACTGCTCTGTGTTTTACCCCCCATTACACAGACGACGGGGGTGCACTGAGCATGCTCAAATGTCTATGGGAAGAACAAGGTCTATTCTATCAGCATGTTTTGAAATTTTAAGTATTGAACAAACGGTTGAATTTTTATGAATATTTAAAAGAAATCATACTTTCAGAACCAGCACCACAGACACGTCAGGGGTTAAAGAGTTAAAGAGAAAAGTTGCTGAAGAAATCATTAGAGCTGGGAAAGGTCAGCAGGTTAGTTTGAATGCCCACAATGACTTTACAGTAATTCAGCTTTTGTTGTGTCTATAACGGGCTGGGTGCACCTCAGTACAATGAACTGATGTGTATTATGCTGAACATGTTTGATCCATCTGGACATGTTTAACAAAGTGTTTATAAAAGAACTCCGGCATGAAGGGGTTTAGGATGAATGTTATTTCGTCACATTTTCATTCCAGTGAGTATCGTGTCCAGGTCTGAACCAGGCACTAAGGTTTAAGTCCTATCTGTGTGTGTGTAGTAGCGGTGACCTCCGGTTTCCATCTCTTAACATACTGTCCCTAAAGATGATGATGATCTGAGGAGGAGGAGGAAAAGCAGAAGGAGGAGGAACAGGAGGGATAGCACCAGTTAATAACCCTAGCCTCCTCTGCCCGTCAGAAAGCATCATGATCGCAGTATGTACCGGGACCCCGTCCACCGAGCGGAGCCGCATCGTGCTGACTGTCCGCGGTCAGAGCTGCAGCCTGGTCACATCTCCCTCTGTCTCCAGTAGTTGATTTGCCCAATAGAGATAAAGAGAGGGGGAAAGCGGCGCGGTGCGAGGAGAAAAAAAGCTGGAACCTTGGCACAAAAACGCACAGTGACACACGCACTGAGAGGAGCTGCATCCACGGCGCGCACTTGACTCCGGTACTGTCCGTCTCTGAGGCTCCGAAAACCTGCCGTCTGGGGATTGGAAAACTTAAGGGACTTTACAGGCAGACAACAAAAGGCGAACGCACGGACGGATAGTGTGTCGGTGCGGTGAATGTAGCGGCAGGCTGGGTGTCTGTCTGCGGGGCGCAGAGCGGCGCGGAGCCGGGAACGCACCACATCTTTAGCCCACATCCCCCTTTTTGTCCCGAACATGACAAAAATGATTTTCTTGGCGGTCGCTCTTGCTCTTTCCCTCCCAGGTAGGCAAGAATATTTCATAATGAGAATGTAAAACATTTGTGTTAGTTCATGTGCTCAGTTTGTTCTGTGAGGAAAGTCCCAGTCCGTGTGGCTGTTGTTGAAGTTGGATGGAGATGAGGATGGAGACAGAAAAGTCTCATGTTGACAAACATTTTGCCCCAAAGTAATGATAGATGGTCCATTTCCCGATTCCGGTGTACTATCTAGCTCCTTCCAGTCCTCCAAGGTGCAAGGGTTTATTTTTTTATTTTTATTTATTTATTTATTTTAGCTTGTTTGGACAGTTACACGCTTCTGGAGCTACGGGGATGGAGAAGGCTGTTTTTATTCCAACTTTTCCACAGAGATAAATAAATACATACATGAATAAATAAATACATCTATATGTATAAATTTATAAATAAATAAATGAATAAATAAATAAATATATAAAACAAAAAATGTTTCAGAGTGCTTAACACTTAATGATAACTCCACTTGGCTGTGACTTAATCCGTGCAGGACAAAGAACATTTGTATTTGGGGGGCTATTTTTCACCCTGAATGCCACTAGGCTACGCCCTTCCAGCATTAGCCCTGACATCAAACTTCAGAATGAAGACTCCATTCCAGAAACGTGCTGACTGACACATGTCAAAGCTTCTGTGGACTGAGATGCTGCAGCTCCATGGAGAGCTTTTGGGCTTATGGGGTCACGATTGTACCCATTAATGATATAAACGTTCAAACATTCCATTTGTTCCACTTATTTTTTCCTCTAGCTTGTTTTAAAATATGTTTTAGTAATGATTTCCTAAACCCATATATTCTGGTTTGCATGTAAAAACAGGTACATTTAACCAGTAAAGTAAAAGAAAAAAAACAAAAACAAATCTCACCAGTTATGTGCAAAATGAATTTATTCTATATCTACATCTGCTGCAAAGAAACCACAGTCCGTGCTCATTCCTACATCTATATACTGTATGGCACATTTCCATTTTTTCACTCCATAAAATAAAATAAAAAAAATCATATCATTATATCTCCATTATATCTATATTACTGTTTTAAAAAAGGGGAAATTAAAACAATTAATGAACAAAACTAGAGTCAGATATAACCAATGTTCTAAATTGAACTTGTTTTAATGATTAATGTAAAGAGTCTGTGATAAATAAATAAAAAAAAAAAAACAAACAAAAAAAGATTCACTCTCAAAATGGCCATTCTATTATCTTTTTTTTTTTTTTTTAAATCTAAACATTTGACAATTAAAGCAATGTACATTTTTGAATGGATATTTATTTGCAACTGATGACACATCATTTTGTCTTTATTGCAATCTTCCTAATTACAAAAAAAATGAAGAAAGAAATCATAGACTTTATGTAGGACTATGCATTTTAAAAATTCTTTTCTAGGTTTACTATGCTGACTAATTCTTGATGTCGTGGGAGCATTAGCATTTTTCCTTCTTGTGCACTAACAGCCGTTGTGATGGTTGTAATGTTCAAGTATAAAATAGTTTTTATTTCTGTTGTAAATAATGAATGTGACACTTTCCCTGATATATGCCCAGAAAACCTTGGCTTGAAAAGTTTCAAATCTCACACCAAATGCAAAGTCTCTTTTCTGTACTCAGTTTAATGGACAAGTACGTCCATTTCTGTTCAGCTTCACCGTGATCACTGTAATAAATCGACTGCTAAGTGTTTAATATCACTCTGAGGGTGACTGTGAGGTTTTTTCCTGCTTTTTCTGGTTGCAGGTTGTAACACAAAACTGAAAAAAGGAGTCTTGATGGTACTGTAAACACACTATTTAAGCACAAAGCTTGGAGAACTTTTCTAAAGGGCTCTTTACTCCTCTACACAGGACCAGGGTCTGAGCGGAAACAACTGTCGTAATGGCAGGGATGTATAGAGCAGGGAAGAGATGCAAAAGAATTATTGCATTACATTTAGATCAGTGCAAATTTAGATATTTTATAACAGTAGTGGTTTGGGGAAAATATTCTAAATACATAGATTTGATTAAAATTATGCCTCTAATTGAACCTTATCGTTCAGGGTAAAACATACTAACGCACAATCTGCAATCAGCAACACAAAATGTGGGTGCACACACTGCTGAGTTCCAAGCAAAGGTCTTTACTAGACTGGGAACTGATTACGTGAGAGGCCACTTACCTGCTATTGTTTGGTGGTGTTTTATCAGGACACACCCATGTATCTGTGGTCACCAGGTTCACATGCTTTCCACACTTTAGATTCTGATGTGATGACATAAACAAGACAAAGGCTGACGGAGAGACAGTGGGAGGTTACGTGACAGCGTTTACAGGGCGGGGTTTACCTCATCTTGGCTTTTACAGGATGATGGGTCAGTTTTACCTCCAGCTCGACTCGGAAACTGTCCTCCCCACTCTCAGATGTAGATGTATATTTCCACTGACATGACTTCATTGTTGTGCAAGTGTTGATTATGATTAATTGGATTATTAAGTATCAGAAAATGGTGCGATTGTGTTTTCAGTAATTGCAGTTAGAGAATTTAGACATTTCTGTGTCAGAAGTGGGATAAATGGTTTCATATTTGTTTTTTGGCATGGTTGTTCAACAATACCTCTAGTGTGCTACCTAATATATCTATATCTATATCTATAGATAGATAGATAGATACATAGATAGATAGATAGATAGATTGATAGATTGATTGATTGATTTTTTTTTTAATTAAGCCCCTACATAAGATGTCCCCTGAATATATCATATTTATTATGCACATGTCTAGACCATAGCCTAATTTGCATATAACCATCTAGAGGCCTAACTGTTTCCTGGCTGTGCATCTGATTGATACGAGACCATGATTACAGCATCACCCATTTTTGTCAAATTACTTTTTTTGTCAAATCCAATACAGCAGAACGATTTCAACTGAAATCACCTAAAAGAAAAATATATTGAACGAGTACCTTGAGGTTTTAGTGTCATTGCACGACATATAGGGGTTGGCATTTATAAGCTATACTGCTACTGGCCACCAGGGGGGGGGATTGAGATGCTCCGGTGTCAAACATTACCTGGGGCCAGTTTGGTTGAATATGCAATTTGTGCTTTGTTTTTTCCAGCCACTGAACTGGGGTAATATTTAACTCATCATACATCATCTTTAAAGGTGGGGAACAAGATCTTAGCAAAACGGTTCAAGCAAGCTACATTTTGAAAATACACAATTCAAAAATCCAAACCCCCTTCTTCAGAAATCCCCCCAAAGCCACGCCTCCAGAATACTGGCACGCACAATGCTTGTTCCCACGGGTTCATGAGCGCTGCACACCCAGCTCAGTCTCTGGCTCGGGCTCCGACCCCGGCTGTGGCCCCGGTTCCAGCCCCGACACTGGCTCCGGCTCCGATCCATGCATTTCTCATTCAGTCTCCTCCAACACCCCTGCTCTTACAGAGCAGCCCAAATTCATACCTATCTGACTAACGTTACATTTCCTAGTGATACCAGTGCTCCAAGCGTCTGAGAACGCAGGATTCATGCATGAAGAGGGGTATGCGCAGAGGGGGGAGGGACAAATGGCAGTTGAGTTTGATAGACATATCACCGTTGAATCATTTCGAGTAGGCGCTTAAAATGATTGGATGGTGTTTTTTCAGTCCTGTCCGTTCCACATGTGACGACATTTTTATTATTTTTGGGTTAGAGTATTTAATTAATTGGTTGTAATCAGGGTGTGAAGAGGATTTTAAGCAATATAGTAAAAAATGCTCCAGGAAAACCTCTTGCACCCCACCTTTTAAGAGCCCAGGCCTGAAGACGTCTACATGCCCACAAAAGAAGCAGTTCCATAAATGTGTGTAATACACATTTTGAGATATAGTGATTTGCTGCTCTGGAAAAGGCAAAAAAACAAAAAGAAATTGAAACTGAAATTTAAAAAAAGGCGGTATGTCCAATGAGATGTTGAAATGCCTTTTTGATATAGCAAAACACTTTGATGTATAACTCATGACTGACTGATTGTCTTGATCATACACACCACCTCCCGACCACATTATGTGCTCTAAAGAAGTTTATGAAAACACATGTAATTTTTGGTGAGTCTCTCTTTCACATTTGTTATACATTTTATGGAAACACAGTTATGGAAAGCCCTCCATGCATCTGTCAATGTGCACACACGTACCCAAGAAAGCTAATCATGGCTGGTGGCAGCTGGAATTTTTTTTAATTTTTTTTTACTTTATTTCATTGTTCTGTATCTATATTTTCTGTACTATTTGAAATCAGTCCATATATAACACTGTCATCCTAGATTTGGCCTCTTCTTAAACTGCCCATAGTTTGGGTCAAGTTTCCAGTTTTAGTGTCACATTTTCCTTGATATAGCTGTTAGGGTTATCTAATCGTCAGCGTGACGTGTGTTGGTCAGATGCAAGGGGAAATGTGCACTCTGATTGTCATGGTTGAATGGTCATTATGAACATAAACCTAAATGTTCAGAATCATACTTAGATATAATTGTGTTTATATACCTTTCCAAAATGAAATCACCATTTCTTTGTTTTACAAATGAGCTGAGCTACTTCACAGGCCTGACATGCCCCCACCTCGTTCAGTACTGAAGTAGCCCTGTTTTGGAATCACTGGATTATATCAGCCCTGTTGCAGGGCTAATGAAATTCCCCCACAGCAGCTTTGTGTGAGCGTGGTGGGTTACTTTCGCACAGCCCACTGTGTTCATTAGCCGTGTTAATGATTGTCCAGCTTGTAGTGACACTGTAATGTTGAGTGACAATCTCATATATCTCAATGTCTCTCTGCCTCAGGTTTACTCCCCTCCTTACTCTATCCCATCCTCCCCCCTTCCTCCTCAAGGCTTTCGGGGTCGTGTCTGATTTTCCCTTTTTTTCAATCTCAATCTAAATTCCCCCTCGGATTCAGTGGCGCGTCAGAATAAATTGTTCAAGTCGTTCAATGAGGAAGTGCAGTCAACCGACGCCGGTGTGCAAACACATTTGGAGCGGTGGTGGTTGACGTCTTATCGGAGTACAGACAGGTGCGTGTGTTTGTGTGTATTTTTTGGGTTGGGTGGGTGCGTGACCAGGCTCATTTTGTGTAGGCGCCGGTAGTGGATTTCTAAAGACATAGAGTATACTGATACTGTAACAGTGACTCTGCCTACAGGGAATATTTGCCCTTCCATAGAACCCACTTCTGATCATTATAAGCCTTTAACATAGTTCTGTACTCCTTCTCCCTCCTAAGTCATCTTCTTCCTGAAATCGTCCTGAAATCCCATTGAGATCATGTATTCTTGTGCCCAAGTGTCAGCGCTGTACGTATTTTCCCAGAGGGCTGCATTGTCTTTGACTTAGAAGTAAGTGAAGGACCACACATTGGACAGCAGAATTGAAAGAAACGCATCGTTCTGAATTATACATGAATTTGGCAGACATGTCAGATTGCTTTATAATAGGTTATTTTCCAGCCCAGAAGGCTTGGGTCTTTGTTTCAAGAAAGGACTTCACATTAGAGAATGTTACCTTTTTATTGCTGCATGTGTCAGTGTGAGGTTAGAATGAAAAGATTACTTCCAAAAACAGCTCACATGAAGGTAGATTCAAATTTGAACTGAATCGAGCTGACATGCTT
>JAPTMW010000002.1:583675-601691 GCA_029822955.1 Ostorhinchus angustatus
AGTATTTTATGAGTTATCAATCAGTGTATGCTCAGAGCTTTTATTGTGAAAGATGATAACACAAATGGTAGATATGCAATGTGTGGCAGAAAATACATAATGTGTGTCATCCTACTCCACTCTCCCATACACGTATGCAAACACTCTTACTTTTTTGACCAAATCAAATGACAAACATCCCTGCCAGTAAAACCCAAGCTTTCAGGAGGGAAATCAACACCAACATCTACCCACAATCTACTTTGTTAAATTTAAACAAACCACCCACTGCGTAATTCCAGCCCTGCATACAACACCATGCAGCCTCCAGCCATGAGCGGCTCAGAGCTGAGCCGTGGACAGATTTAGATCAGCAGAGGTATGTAGCAGCAGCAGAGAAGGATGTGTGGACAGTGTTGAAATGCACTGCTCCCAGTCATTACATAAGGCTGTGGGCAATACTGTCAATCACACACAGCCATTAAAATCTATTAAACAATAAGATCAGCTGCTATGAAAACTGTTAATGTTACCCAACACTGTTACCATCCATCAAATTATCACTGACATACATCAATGCATTGGCTGTCAATCAAATTCATCAGTGCACCTGAAATGTTCAATAACATCATAAATGTTTATTCATCCAGTGGCTGAAAATAGACCTAAAACAAATACATGAGATGAAAATGAAAGGTTATATCTAATGCAAGAACAAAATCCACCAATATCCATTTTTAACATATGCTGATGAAGATCTGGAGTCAACCTCTGAAGTGTCTTCAATGGCAGCTCACTGCTCCTAATATTCTTATTTTGCTTTATTGTACCCATTTTATGTACAGCACTTTGTGATTTTTATCTGTGAAAAGTGCTTTATAAATACATTTTACTTACTTACAACATGCTATGTGCCCCAATGGGTAACATTAAAGTGAGTTACCTTGGAAACCATGCACATAGAGGTGACTGCAAATATCCAAGGATTCCTTCATGAGTGAAAGTGTCTTTTTGTGCTCCAGTGTGGAACACGGCCTGATGATCTGTTTTAGTTCTAGTAATATCTCATAACAATCAGGATAACTCTGCAAATCTGTAAAAAAAAAAACTTGCAGTATTTTGCAATTGTTCTTCATTATTGTTACTAAAGAATTTACGGAAACACATTTCTGCCACTAAGTCAAAATGATAGTGTTGTGCTTCAGATGACATAACAAAGTGAGAAATGCTAAATTAGTAGTTTGAGACGCAAAAGCATTAGTATCTAAAAATAGATAGTTGCATTCAGAAATTCTCATTAATTTTAGACACTAAGCCATTTTTAAAGTGATTTTCATTATTTTGAGACACCAAGTCAATATTTTAAAATAATAATAATACATTATACTTATATACTGCTTTTTTGGACACTCAAAAGGTGCTTCACAAACAAAACAAAACAAAAGAACAAAGGGGCTCAAGAAAATGTAAGTTTGAACAGGTGAGTTTTGTTTTGTGGGAGTGAGTTCCATAGGGTGGGGGATACAGATACTAACTTATCAACTTTTTTTTTTTTTTTTTTCAAATTTTCTGTCCATGCTAACATTAACACCATGAAAACACTGGCATGATGGAAGACAACTTTCTTTGCCTACTGAGACTTTAATTGAAAAGGTGAGAGGACATAAAGCTGATACAACAATGGACTGTACAGAATATTTTTTTATTTATCATTTCATTGCTCCATCTCTACCACCAGCTCTCCAGTTCTCCTAACTCTTCAGTTCATTGGCTTTGGAGGACCAATTTAGCCTGCATCGGGTCACCTGATCCGTCTGTCGGCCAACCATGGTTCATCTGCTGAACACAGCGTCATGCAGGCATGCCAGGCTTGCACACTGAACGCCACCCCTTCCCCCGCCTCTGACACCCACTCAGCTTTGGCTGGTATGTCATGGGTTGCCTCACCCAGCGGGTATATAACTGACACACATTACTTTTTTTCATGTCCACCCTTTAGACTCACAAACGGATGTAACAGGTTTTTCATCTACTGGAGCTCTGGTGTGGTGGACAGTTTCATCACTGACAACTTACACATAAACAACATACACAGTTAAGAAAAACACAGATTAGATACACTTTAAAAAAGAAAATTGGTGTTTGTTCAGTTGAGAGAGAGATCTTCATAGTTCTAACAGAAAAAAACTTTCCCGCCATGAAAAACATTTCTTTTTACTTCAGACCAACAAAATATTTTATGTTTCAACATTTGATGCCTCAACATAGATTTATTAATAGACTGAATTTCGGAATGGTCATTGGTAGAGGACAATGGAATTGGACGGCCACCACACATGTGCTCTACAGCTGAGAGGTTCTCACATGTGGCTGTGGCTTAGGAGGTGGAGCAGATAATCCCATAACTGAAAGTTGGTGGTTTGAATCCAGCTCTATTCTAATCAGAATTTTAGCAGAACATTCTATGTGTTGTTGGGACAACAGAATAATTTAACTTGGTACCATGAACTGCAACCTCGTTGATAAAACTTAAAACCTTAACTGCAGAAGTTTGCTTTAAAATTTTAAATAATCTCAATATTTTCTTTTTTTACAGCGTATGCATCAAAGGAGATGGAAAAAGAGAAAGATATGCACAAATAATCAAGAAACTGTTTGTGTCTTTCAACCTTTAACCTAAAAAATAGAGTATCCTTTCAGTCCAGTAGTTATGTACTTACTAGAGAAATTAACCAAACTCTTGTTAAAGGTTCAATATGTGACATTCATGTCTGTCTACATGAAGTTTGTATTGTGCTGAGACTTGGTTATTTATTTACATTAGTTTACTCCATTTCTATGCTAATGGTAGCTGGTGTTAGTGTAGCTTTGCTGTTGCTGCAGCAGAGGAACAGAAGAGAAAATGTAAGAGCAAACATCAGGACAGAAAGTTTGACGTGGTCTGAAGTTGAGTTTGCTTTTTTCCCTCCCCATATACTAACCTCTTTCAGGTACCCCAGCTTGTGTTCTACATAGTATCTTGTATGCCAACTTTATCCAGAGGTCCTGCCCACTCCACTTGTATCCCATGAAGCCATCTATTGATCCATTTTCTAAACTGCTTCATCCTTGTGAGGTTCATGCAGGTGCTGGAGTCTATCCCGTCTAAAAGTGGGGTACACCTTGGATGTGTTGTCCATGTGGCCTTGCTTTAGAAAATAGTGCAAGAATGGAGAGACAATTAATTTTTCTAATGCTATTTGAATTGTACATCATTTATACATATCATATATGTCAATTTAAACTTAATTTTACAGGTCAAGAAAGTCGCAGTTTGTTGTAAAACTGTCAAAGTAAAAGTATCAGACTGTTAAATATGTAAATACAAAGACCACATGCCTGAATGTCATGGTCATCATCATTATAACTTTCTCCATCCATGATCTATTCAGTCTGTAGATGTCTCTGCAGCTTCAACCTGACAAGACTGTCATGTCTTTCAAATTTTTAAAAACTTTTTCACTCTACTCTCGAAGATCTTGGCAGAATATGTTGAGGTAATGGTCATTTTGGTGTCAGTGATGTGTATCAGGAAGATGATAGGTGCAGTCACACAAAACTAGATGTCACTTTATTGTCTTTATGTGCAAATGGTGACACACCAGCAACATGACCAAACAATTATTTTTGTCTCATTGACCATTGTTAATATTTTTTCCAAAGTTCAGGCCCTTGGGACACAATGAAGGGGGTGGGACTTTCTGTAATAAAGATCCTCTGTTTACAAGGATGGTCTAGGGTTCGCTTTACTGAGGATGAAAATGAAATGGACACATAAACGGTTCACTTCCTGTCTCCCAAATGGGCAGTCAGAAAGGCTGAGAACATACACTAGAGATATGAAACTAGGCCCAACTACAAAGACATCACAGTTTGGGTAGTAAGACATTATTTTATAATAATTATCACTAGTTTAATTTTTCTACTTGTTTTTACCTCCTCCAGATGACATTTGTATTCTGAAATCTTGAGGGTTCATTGTTGAGACAGAGACAGACCTCATTCCAATTAAATTTTCTCCTTATCTGTATGCCTTAAAAATGTCAAAAGTAGCTCAGTAAAAATGGGTCCTTGGGTGACTTTTGGGCAAAAGAATGAATCAAAATCTTTAAATCATGTTCAATCCTCCTGCTGGACTGAATGGGAGAGAATCTGCCTCTAACTTCCTAAAGGGCTAGGGTGATGGAGAACCACATGACACTGAAGCAGGAAGTCACTCCCGAGTTCTTTGACTATAATCAGAACTAAGCTTTGGAGTGGAATACTTTAGAGCTTAGACTAAACAGTAGTCTACAAAGGCTTCCACGCCAAAGTTTGCCTAAGGACTCACTGGTACTAAAGTTGCACTAAAGTTAGATCCCTAAACACAACTAGTTTACTACTCATTTACCTAAATGGTTTTATATGTAAGATTTGTGCGTGTGCTTACCTGAAATTTATGTTGGAGTATGTGTTGTGCTGGGAATCTGATCATTTGTTGCTGTTAACTAACTCAGTTTCCAAGCGTATGCACTGATTTCTATGTAGAGCATTTGGTGATTTTTTTCCATGAACATCTTTACACTCACTCCTCAGTTCTTCAGTGCCACTGTCATGCTCATCTACAGCAGCAGCAGCAGCAGCATACAGCACCTCCTACCAGTAGCTTAAAAATGCCAACACAAACGTCAAGGATGCACAACTTCAAACACACACAAACTGTACATGTAGGACATTTCAAGTATTTTTGCAAATGACACCTGTAACGTCCATAAACAAAAAAGTGGATGACCATAATGAGAAAAGAAATGGTATGTACATATGTGCACTTGTTGTTTACTTTGAAATATGTATTTATAGACTAAGAGACACATGAGTAGCACGTATAGTGTAGTTAACAGTAGTATAAGCAGCACAAAATATAAGTTAGGTATCAGCTACATCTACTTGTACAAACTAGTCTTAAAAGTAGAGTTTGTATGACTAAAGTTAGGTCAATTTAGCAATAAGGAGTAGTGAAATAGCACACTTAAAAGTTTTCTTCTAGTACACTGGTTTAGGTTACTTACATAAGGTAAACTTGAAATCAACATTGCTTCCCTTTAAAAAACTAAACGTGACTTTTTGAGAGATGAGATAGAAAGGCACAAAGCTAGCTAAATGCACAGATACATAGATAAGTACATGGACACATGACACAGCATATAAATTTAGTTCCAGACAGATCACCACAGCTGTGGCTTTCTGACTGGAAACTCATTCACTCTGACTCTGCGTGGTATCAATAACATGCTGTATCAGGACCCTTATGGCTCTAGACCAACTGAATTACAACATTTGATTATCTGATTACTTCCACTTCTTCTTGTTGCCAGTCTAATCAAAGAGCAGACAGCTATGGATAAATCATGACTGAACCTTCCTCTGTTGAATTCCCACGTTCGCCAACTTTCAGGCTTGCATTTGTTTAAATATTTGTGAAAAATGCTGAGGATCTGATGTTTGGGGTCAATCTGGGCCTCAGTAAAAACATACACTGGGAGTTTATTTTCTCATCATCATGAAAGTGTTGTGTTGATTCAGCCATGCACATGCCAAACAGGCCTTGACATAGAAACATCAGCCGAAATGTCCCCTTCCTTACCTGCCTGGCCTTTTCCCAGCAGGATCAAAAAAGTCAATGTACTGATCCACCAGCAAAGTGTGAATGATCCAAATGTCAAATGTAAAATCTGCTATGTGGCTGTGTGTGGCTGCCAGTCATGGCTTCAGTCGCCGGACGCTCACCGCTCCGGGTGAACTGACACACACATTTACAGGAGTGTGTGTATGTATGTGTGCATGTTGAGGTGGGGGTATGGTGGTGGAATGGGGTTAGGAGGGAATCTGAGGCTGGTGGGGGGTGAGGGGGGTTCAGCTGGAGGGGTACTAAGGGGCAAATTTAGACAGAGTGTGTGTAAAGTCCTGGTCAACAGTGACAAATTTATTCCAAGTAATAGAAACCAGCCTCAACTGTCTGTGTGTTGTGCTAAATGCTAACCACGACGGCTACAGGTGAGACTGACTTCACTTGCAACTATGACTGTTTTAGGGATTTGGGGCAGAAAAAATTGACCGTTCACTTTCACACTTTTAGAAGGATGTCAGGGTGGTAGAGGTGGTTAGAGGCTCGATGAGCTATGGTAACTCCATGGGATAGTGTAAGTCAAGGGCCAGGAAACCAGCAACTGGTGCCAGGGAGTCTTCAGGGGACACATGAGACGAAAGAGAAGACAGAGACACAGAGAGGGACACTTTATGCTTCCTCAAAACAGAACTCCTTCACAGAGAACTGGGAACCAAGTGGAAGGTTGTACTGTTGAAAACAAGGACTTGACATGAACGCACAACCCCACGATTAGACATTGAAAGACATACATAAAAACCAAAGGCAGTGATTTATATATAAATACTCTTTTAAATGTGTTTCATTGCACTGAACATGGATACAACATATGGAATAACGATGAATCCTCTGCCCATCTTTGCTCCTAAACAACTAAACCATTCTGGATGCCGTTTATGACTGACCCACAGTTACAATAACCTGTTCATCTTTTTCAGAATGTCAGATATGGAAGAATATTGACCAATGAAATGATGTCCACCAGATCAAATACCATACAAATGTGCATATACAGGGTCAGCAAAGTGCACCCCAGAGGGAGTAATCCTCCCCCACAGGAGACAGTGCTGTGGGTCTGTGAATGCCTCGTTAGCTGTCCAGTCTGAAGGGCAAGGACCTCAGCTCAAAAATGGAGCAAAAGGTTTCTTATATTTTAAAACCACTGACAGCCATGAGGGTTAGCTTCCAAAAGTCCTGGCTCACTCTGATCTATAATGAACTTCTCTGTAAAAAAATACCAGGTCAATGTATTTTTTTCCGGGAATCTCTTCTGGCAAATGGGGCTGAGATTCACCACACTTCAACCCTGCCAACTATTTATGTTGAATTTTGGTAACAAAATCAATCAAAGGGGTATTTCTACTTTCCAGTATTGAAAATTACCTGAATTATCATTACAGGTTTTAAAATATATATCAACGGATTCTAAAAATGAATGTATTGGATTTTAAATAAATAAATAAATATGTTCATACTGATAGTCTGAGTTGTGTGACCGCTAGAGGGAGTAGTGATTCACTCTGTCGGTCTCCCATGTTGAGGAAAATGTCACAGGGCCTTTGACCAAAGAAAGGGGCATGATGGGATGAGAGCTGCTGAGAAACAACCTTTAGAGTCAAAGAAAGTGTCAAAGTGATAAGACTATGAGCTCTGTTGGTGTTTGCGGTACATCAGTGGTTCTCAGCCTTTTTTGAACATACGCCCACTCAAGCCATCATGGGTATTTACGGATTGAGCGGTTGACATCAGCACTGGTATTTCTAATCACGCATGTACATATACATACTTTTATCTTATTTTGTGTTCAAATGAGCAAAGTTTGTTCTGATATAGATACTTATACCTAACAGTGACTAACGCCTCCCATTTCCCATTTGCGCCTGAGCCCTGCCCTCTCACCTTTCAAGTTCTAAACACCCCCTGATGTTGTCCCAACACGCCCCGGGGGGGTGGGGGTGGTACCATTCTGGTTGAGAAATACTGCTCTACATGAAAAGAATTGAGTTGGATGCTGAAATGGCATTGTTTCTTCTACACAGGTGAGTTTGATTATGGGGCTTATGGAAGTATAAAGTCATAATGTGTATCATGTTAGTATCTTTGCAAAATTTGCTGTTTACTAATAAACAGTTTGGACTAAACTTTGACAGTGGTTTTGGATGATTTCAAACAGTTCTTTAGTGTAGCTAAACAGTAACTAACAGAGTTACAATGTAAACTATCAGCTAAATAATAACTGGCGAAGATGTGTGTAAACAGTGACCTTTATACTTTATTCAGTGAGTGATGCATAGCATTTATTCATTGATGGTTTTGGTAGTCTAAGTGTCTTCTGATATGTAACTTCTGCCATTTGTTGAGAGTTTGGAACATCAGCTCCCCCTTAAAATAACACATATACCAGTATTAGGTTAGGTTGATGTGAGGTGACAGTGCTTATAGTGCTTATAACTGCCAACTGATATGAGTGTTAAGAACATTGTCTGACTTAATCAGTTCTCTGATTAAAATTACGTATTGATGTGTCACGTCAGCTCCCAGGCAGTAGTGTTTTTTTTTCTTGTCTTGTCGTTTCTTGTTTTATTTTGTCATCCTCCCTCCTGTGCCATGTCTGGTGCCTTTACTTCCTGCTCCCTCCTCTCCTGCTTGTGTGATTACCCTACCCTGTCCTAATGTGTTGCACCTGTGTCGCATTGTCTCTCTCTCCCAGTGTGTATGTAATATGTTGTATATATTATATTATGAAGCCGATTCAATATGTATCTAGATAGATAGGTTACGATTCGATTCAAAAATACTATATTTTTGAGGCAGAGCAGTTACAGTTTAAAAGTGATACGTGATAGTGTGAAGACAATACGATAGTTAACATTTGTTGATGCAGACTTTAATCTAAACTATAAATTTGTCATGTCCATAAGATGACATTCTTACATTATCTTAAACGGGTAAAAGACCACATTTCCACAAGCATTGGCAAAAATAAACACCAAAATTCCATACCAATGTATTTATTTTTGAGACATGAACAAAAAAGACTTGAACCTTCACCCGCTTTTCTCCTCTCAGCTACGTGCACAGTTCACTATATACCGTGTGGAAATTCCAAAGTATTTTTGTAACTTTGGATCAGGGGAGATCCCTAACTTCTCTGTTCTCTTACAGATATAGGGATACAGACACAGTAGAAATGGCCTAAAGATGGACTGGATTAAAGGGTTTTTTGATCAGTTTGTTGAAATGAAACAACTGTCATACAATGAAATTCAACATCTTTATTGTTGCCTCACTGTCTTTTACATGGAAACACAAGTTAGTGTGTGTTCATATCAAAGCATGGAGTACAGTATACAACACGTTGGTCAAACAGGTCCAGTGCAAACATAAAACACAGTAACAAAGATCTTTATAATGGTACAGGATAGAAATACAGTATATTCTTAACATAAAGCATCTATCTAGAGAATATTTGGTCTCTTATAATCTCAGCTTCTCTCCACAAACAGTTTCAAAAATAAACTATGACTTATTCCTATCAGCCTATTCCTGCTCTAAAACTGGTGATACTGACCAGGATGATTCATTTTGCAAAGAGATGGTGAAGGTAAAAATATGTATATATATTTAAAGCTAAAAAGACTAATGTTTTAATGACACATCTACTTCATATCCTCGCCTCATCTTCTTTCATAAGATCACATTCAGTGGCCACTTTTTCAGACTATTTTGTCCCCATCAGCCCCTTTTGACAATAATGGTTTCACTTCTAAACTACACTCTAAATGTCCTGACAACAAAAAGGGATTTAAAGTAACATCCATGGTCCTTCTTGAACACAAACCGAGCACCTGCTCTCCCCCCACATCATGTTACACCCTCCCACACACAGATCTACATAGTTCATCCATTTCCTTTTACAGCCTATGTATGCTGTAAAACCCTGCCATCTATCTGTAAATATCAGACTTTGTGCAAATAACTTAATATTGATTTATATTTATGCATCATCCTTCACCCTGCTTCATCTAACAGCAACAATATAAGAGAAAAAAATGATTCTGTATTATCAGTTGACACCTTACAGCTACATTCACTAGAATAAACTGGTCACAGTGTCCTTTTGTGTGAGTGAGGGTGCGATGAGAATCCTAATGAAGGAGTAATCAGGAGTGAGAGAATGGTCAGAGATGCAAACAAAAAAATGTTTTAAAAAGAAAGAAAAATTACACTTGCAAGCAATAATTCTTGGGTCCACACTGCTGCAGTTCAGAACCAAAGCGATTTGAAGTGAAGCCATGTGCTCACAACTTGTCATACTTGTCAAGTAGGTCAAGATGAACATCCATGGATTAGCATGAAAAAAGTAGGTTTTGCATATTTTTGGTGAATGTTATGCATAATATTACAGGCTAAAATGGGTGTGGCCTGTATCAGCAGATTAGGTTATCATAAGAAACATGTTGAAAAATTATCGTATGCAACTGTGTGAAGTACCGTTTGTAACACGATACAGATAAAGAATATTATCATTATTATCACCCAACAAGTCATAAATCTATGCACAACATCCCAGAATAAAAGTTCATGTTCTAAGAACATATATATAAGAGGGTTTTGTATATTTTGAAAATTTGTTATTAGTGGACATGGGTGTGGCCTATATCATATGCAGCTGAAACAACAAGCTGATATAATGCATCTGAATATGTGATGCACAATTTATATTGAACAAAACATTCATTTATATTTTAGTGCCCCCTTGTGGTTGGGAAATGTTCAGTGCTCATTTTTTGTTTACATGTAATTTTTGTACCATGTTAACTTTTGTGCCTGTTATTAGTTATTATTACTGTCAGAAACTTAATAATGATACAGTGTCAGCTGAAAAATTAGGAAAAACAATAAAGTTCCAAAGCCACTGAAGCTTGGACATCTAAAAAGGTCCCTAATGTGGAAGAGGATTGAGCATAAGAAGCAGAGGGACTGAAAGGCAGCAGCTATAAGAGCAGTGCAAACTAAAAGAACAGGAGTTTGTGGGAGAATTAGAGACGTGAGTCACTGAGAGCAGAAAACAGAATCATTGCAGCATCATCTGAACCAGTGAAAGATGTAGGCGGAGGTGCACTGATCTCGCTCCCTCATTAGCGATAAAGTTATAGTCCAATGTTTGGCATCAGGGAGGGAGATTGTTTTTTTTAACACCCAACAAAAGCATCTTTGTTGTGTCTGAAAACTGGAGCCTGGTCTAATTTCTCTGCTGTTTCTGGAGGCAGGATGAAGGATCACACAGATACAACTCTGAGAATGTATTGGTAAAAACCAACCATCTTAAAAATAGACAATAGGTCCATAACTCTTCATGTAAAAATGCAAAGAGAATAAAGTTTTAACTTTACAATCTAACATTTTTTCTTTGCACTGAACCCATCAATTGCAGTATAAGATTACCAGCCTATTTATCTGAAACAACATGGCTCCATTATACATTATGATCCTAATGATTTGGATGTTCTGCTATAATTGCATAACAATAAGGCCAGTGTTACTTATAAACACCATTGCTTTCAAAAACCGCCACATATACCCAAACTGGAAAAAGGCAAGAATTAAATAAAATTGAGCTGAATTCCTTTGTATTGATGCATGTTGTGTGGTAAAGGCCAACGTGTACAATCTTGGTGTTACGTTAGGATGCTGCAGTAGCTCAGGACTAGCTTAAATCTGGTCCTCTGCACTAGCTGAACACTAGTGACCAAGGTCTTGGTTGGGAACCTGGCCACATATGCCATCTGATAAGTAACTGACTGGACCAAATATGAGCCCAGAGCTATCACAGAGATGCACAAATAACACAATTCACCTGAATGCATAGGCTTTATGTCAACACCTGTAGTGGGATATTCACTCAAAAGGGACGACAAGTGATAAGAAATGGAGTCAAAAATTTAAGCTAACTCTAAGTCCACACCTACTTTAGCACCACATTCAAACCTCAGCTTGTTCATAGCTGTGAAACTGTATCTGTTAATCTGCAAACAAAGGTTACAGTCATGAATTGTACCCATGTTAGCTAGCTATGTGGTCCCATGTCCCTGTAAAAATACTGTGTGTGAAGCAAACACAACCAAGTCAAGTTTTGGTGACAAATTAGCAACAAAACAATGCCAGAGAGTTCATCCTCCAGTTAAAAATATTCTCACAGAACCAGCTGCAATATTTCTATTAAGTTTATAATAATAACTAAAACTCAAAGTATCATTGAATATGAAATATTTGGCACAATTTTTGATAGCCTTGGAGTTCCAGAGTAAATACAATATAATCAGGAAACATAACAAGGTAAGCACTTGTAACTAAATCTGATTACATGAAGAAGCTTTTGTCAAGTTAAACATCAGAAATGGACAAATACAGAATTCACATTTGAAGGTTAAACCAATTTTTCTTCACTTAAACTTGACTGTTATCTGTCAAACTATTATTAGAACATTTAATAGCAAGCCCTCATGGAATCTGCATTATATGTTCAAACATGACTTCAGTGAATCAAGAATTATGTCACACACTTTGCAAGAAGCCAATATTTTGAAGTCTTAGTCTATGATTTCTTGCTGTGCAAATAAGAGAAATTATCATTAAGACATTTCAATATTATACAGTGAATGAGGGCATTGTCACTTTTAAGCCAAGCACAATCCATCACGCCAGCAAAATTGTCCTGCCATGGTGACCCATCTACAAACAGGCAAAACCTGTCATCTAGTGTAAATAATACTCATCTAAAAGCAAAGGCTAGGAGTAGCCCCTCATTTCCTACTACAGGATGGCTCTAAATTGGACCCTAAAAATGACCTGAAAGCTGAATATGTTACAGAAAACATGTATAGGGGGATGCTGTGCAAAAAGCCTCATGTATATATGTTAAGAGAATATCAAGCACAAACAGAATTCACTTGTCAAATCCATGTCTCAGCTCAGTTTGGGGAATGAACAAAAGCTGTCAAAGCTCCTGTTCCCTTTCACTACACTGAACTATCTGAAAATCATAGATATGACATGTAAAGACTCTGGTTTGGGATGGAATTTCACATTCAAAAGCCTGTAATTCTGTACAAAGATATAAAGATCCTTTATAAAATATAGAAAACAGTGCGTCTTATGAGACTATTTACACCGTAAGCTGTACAAAACACAAAAACAGACCCAAGCAATTCATGTTAAGGAGTAATTTCTGAAGTATTTGTGTACACCCTTTTTGTTGTACATGATATGAGGTCAGGTCCCTATAATGGAGGAATGAGAGATCAATGACATGGTCCACATCTGGAATGGGGTAAATGCTTCAGTTGGTGGAGTTATGCTAATATTGGGTTGGTAAAAAAAACTATTAACAATAATGTCAATTCTGACATTTGTCATTATTATTCTAACATATATATAATAACTTATATATTATAACTTGTGGACGGACCATGTATTTACATCCAGTTAAACCTCCAGACAATCCTCCCAACATCCACCAGGTAAGTGGTGATGCATGTAAGTGTTACGGTTACATTTGAGCTGTTTGAACTTGTGTCCCTGCACTTCTGTTATAATAACCCCAGTCCTAGACCATAAGTGAACACTACATATAACTTCTGCTTAGGGCTAGAGTTTCAAGAAAACGGTCAAAGTTAAAAGGTGTCTAAGATCCCCTAAAAGAAACAGCACTTCTGTCAATTACATAAATTTTGATAGCGCATATTATATAATGTAATACTGTTTTGGCATCATTTGTGTTCATATAAACATTTCAAATTCCCAGGGGATTTCCTCCGATTTCTGTTGTTCACCCCTTTTCGGACAAATGAAACTTATGGAGATGATTCAGATGGTGACTGAACACCAGAGGAAACATCCCACACCAATGCACTGTGCTTGCAGAATAATAATCCAGATGCAATGAGCTGACTTCACAAGATCCGAAAAGTGAAGTCAAAACAGCCTAAAGCGATCTGGGAGAGCTGACATGAGAAACAGATCCAGTTGGTTCACACAGGATTTCGGAGGCCAGGCAATGACTAACGACCTTGTGCTACTGAGAAATCATCACACAGTTAATGGACCACAGTCAACCAAGCAGGTGGGTGAGTTTCCAAGTGGAATTCGATGAATTAGGCCTACAATTCCAACAAGCAGCCTGAATCCTACTGGCAGAGACCAGTCCAGGCGTTAAATTTAGTGTGCTTTGACACTGAAACTCGCTGAATGTCAGTTTCTGCAGCTGAAGAAGTGGTGCTCTGTGTTTCAGGGCTGGATTCAAGCATATCTGTTGCAGCTGGATTTATGATTAACTCATGTGTGGCTCCAAACAGATTTACAGATTAAAAAAAAACAATTCACAAGAGTTATGGATCCAGGGATATTCAGTTGATCAACCGAGGTCAAGGGCAGAACAGCAGTCAGCACGTATATAATTATCCAGAGTGGTGAAGGCAGACAGTGCCAGGAGATCCAGAAAAACAGCTCCAGCCGTTACCAGCTGAACAGCGAGTTCTGTCCCAGAGTCATGAAGTATATCTGACTACTGCCGCCCGACTGCACTGAAGCAAAGAACACCTGAAACAACACAGAGAGGCAGGGTAAGGGGGAACGAGTTAGAAATACATTTTGAGAGGAACATTATTTATTTAGCTTTAATTTTTTTGTATTTTATTCAGAGATGTATATATTTAGAAATGACAGGAAAAAGTATATCATCATCAAGCATCATCCATTGTACAGTCAAGTACAGTATTTGATCAAATAGTGACTGCTGTCTGGCGTACCAGGCCTTTATTAGAGAGCAGGGTCCGACTGCGGCACGGGCGTTCCTGATGTGCCATAAGAACACCCTAGTGGGCGTTCCTGATAGCTTTTCATCAACCAATCAGAAAGAGGTTTGAGCAGCATCCTGGGAAAGACGCCATATCTGCTTATTGCTTCTGCTTGTCCTTGGTAAAATTAAGTAAGTCTGTATGTATAATTTATTTGTACAGTTTGGATTGTAAAGTGTTCTATGTTACATCACTTATAAAACCGTCATCATAACAGAATGTGGTATTATGTTATTCATCGTGACTACAAAAACAATGGCTAGCAAGTTGGTTAGTAACAATGTTATGGCTAATGTCAGCTATCGATAGGTCGCGTTAGCTGTACTTCTAAGTTTAGCTAGATTTATATAGATAGTATAGATTGTTACCCCTCAACCAACTTCTGGCTGAAGGGGTATTGTAATCATTTTGTCGTCTGTTTGTCCATCTGTCCATCCGTCTGTCTGTCCATTCAATGACATATTGCACTATCTGAAGAATGCATTGAGATATCTGCACCAAACTTCAACTGTGGATGCACCTTCGCATGAAGCAGAAGCCTATTGAAACTAGGTGACCTTGACCTACTTTGTCAAGGTTAAATGGCCTTGTGCAGTTATAATATATGAGTACTTTCAAATATAAATATGTATGTCATAAGTTTTACACAGACAATCTAATTTAGGTGGTAGGGGGCGCTGCTGAGCTCTAGTGGAGTAGGACATGAGTTTAGAGGCTCCTGCCAATTTCATTTAAAAGTGTTATTCATCTGCATTTTTGTTCATGTATTTTGTTACATCTTAAGCCTTAATACTTTTTGGTGGGAAGGTCCAACTCTGGTCTGAGTAAAATGTCCGGAAACAACTCTATAACTTGCAATACTATTCAGACTCGGCTGAGGGCTAGTCCACCAGTTGTGACAAAGTCCTAGAGTGAGCCGTTTGTTCCCACAGAAGTTGCTTCTCCGCAGGCTAATTTTGACATAGATGCCCTTAAGATCGAGCAGCTGGCCTCGCTGAGGATAGATATTGTCAATTATCAAAAACCACCTGCTGGTGGTGAAGACACAGCTGGCAAATGATAAAGCTGCTACCGATGCTACGATGTCCAAGCTAAAAGGTACTGTTGGAGAGATGGAGCACTCTCTCACTGAATGCTCCGATGATACTGTTGAGCTACTATTAAGCGAGTGTCGCCAAGCTGGGAAATAAATGTGAAGATCTGCAGTCCAGATCACAACGTAGGAGGGCACTGACACCAGCGTCACTGCTGCTATAGCCGCCTTACTGAAGGAAGCTTTTGATTTGGAGAAGGAGCTGCTCCTGGACTGGTCCCACTGGATATGACCATGTTGGAGTCACTCAATAGGGTATCTTAATTGTTTCAAGATCTTTCAAGGCCTTTTCATCCAATGATCCACATTAATGATAGTTTGGCTGAGGAACTTGAAATTGAAAATAATTGTGTGCATATAAGCATAGGGACAGTTTGTAAGATGGTAGGTCGTGGCAGTGGCATTGCACTCTGCCTAGCACATCCCCAAAAAAATTGTATGAAGGCATGCTTGCTGCTTACTGCTTAGACACATAGGTTATGGACAGTGCCTGGTATAGGATGTACAGTTTGCTAAGTAGGTGCCTTCGTAATTCAGGCATCTTGTAGCATCCAAGACATACACACACTTTAAACACTAGAAATGTGCAGAAGGATGCTTATTTTGTTTTACATACATATTTTTTAAATGTTGTAATACGACAACCTGCATGCAGGACATCTAGGACTACAAATGTTTGTTTTATTTGTTGGGTAGCCTAGTTAATGTGTCCAATAATAAAGTTCATTTAAGTTTGGTAAGTATATAACAGGCATCAGGACTGTCTCATTTGCTCCATGGCTTGTACATGGGGGCTGACCTCTGCCATCATCAGGCACCTGGATGTTAACCGTTTAACCCAGTATTATGGTAGAACAGAGTAAGAGCACTTAAATACAAAGATAAGATGTGCTAGTCAATTCAAGTCTCTGAATACTTTGGCTAAAATCATGTTTAAATTCCACTGAGAAGGAAAAAGAAATCCTGTTTTTAACGTCAGAGTTCACTGACATGTATTGAAAATTAAGGGCCATAACAACCCAACTAATTTTAAAGCTTTAACAAAGTGTTTTCTCTATTATTTGTAATATATGTAGAGCTACGTTACTAGTAGCACAGTCTGAAAACTGTGCTCTATAGTTGATATTACTGGAATCTCTGAATAATTTCTAGTGGACGCTGTGAGATAAACAGTAACCTTTGTGCTAGAGGACAATTTTTGGTACACAGGAAAGTGGATTAATTAACCATTGTAGCACAGATCTTGATTGGAGCTTTGTGCATGAAAAATAAAAAAAACACATAATGCATTAAAGTTTGCACTTTACACCCTGCTTATATTTCAATTCAATGGTAGATGAGTGAATCAGTGAACAGACATGAACTTCAAAGGCCATCCTCTATTTTATGTAATATGCCATTACACTCAAACTAAGACCTATACTAATTACTGCTCTGACCTAAGGGGGTTTAACACAGTCTTGAAAGAAACCTCTGCACATTAAAGGTATGTGAAACTAAACTGGAAGTCCTACCTTGTCATTCCTTTCACACAGGAACTTGAGTTTCTGGGCTTTTTTGTGCATGAACACCCCCTCCAGGTTTCCTGTGTTGGCTGACCTCAGTTCTATGGCCTTCTCTCCCCAACCCATCACCTGATTGGATTGAAGGTAGGCTGGAGACAACAACACAGAGGACACAGGGATCAGCATATGGGAAATGAATACTACTACACAATGAAACCAGGTAGAATAACTCTGCCAAGCAGTCAAATTACATTTTACATCCATATCTGTCATATAATATGTGTAATGAGTGTTATGAGGGCGTTAAAGAGTGCATTAAAGTTGTCACTATATTGTATAGTGGACCTAAAGCCAGTGTAGACTGGGAGAGGACCACCCACCACACACCCATTACAACCTCTAAACAATGAAACTCTCCTTCCTCCGTGTGTGTAGCCATACTATGATTAAAGGTGGGGTGCAAGATGTTTTCCTGGAGCATGTTTTACTAAATTGCTTAAAATCCCCTCCACACCCCAATTACAACCAATTAATTAAATGCTCTAACACAAAAATAAAAAAAATTTGTCACCTGTGGAATGGACAGGACTGAAAAAACAACATCCAATCATTTTAAGCACCCAATCGAAATGACTGCACAGCGATATGAAAACTGTTTGTCACTAACATAAATCACTAGGAAATGTAACATTAGCCAGATAGGTATGAAATGAGGCTGTTCTGTAAAAGCAGGGGTGTTGGAGGAGACTGAATGAGGTATGCATGGAGCCGGGGTAGGAGTCAGAGCCAGAACTGGGGCCATAGCCGGGATCGGAGCCTGAGCCAGATTTATAGCCAGGGTTGGAGCGGATCCGGGCAATTGTTGCTGTGCAGCACTCGTGAGCAGGCATTGTGTGTG
>JAPTMW010000002.1:674363-686510 GCA_029822955.1 Ostorhinchus angustatus
CTCCATGGATGAGGACCTGCACTTTCTCTTTCTGAAGTAATGAAAACAAATATACTTTTGTTATGGTTTTGGTCCTACATACATAGAACTTGATTTGATTTGACTATTTTCTGAAGGAACTGCGTCATTACCTATTGGTGTCTGAGTTGACATTTTAACAGAAATGGGCTGTGATTTGGCCATTGCTATGTTGGTGTAGTAGAGCCAGAAGTAGCCAAGTGAGGGTCAGAGGTGAGCTAATGCTAAGTGCTAGTTCATGCTAAGCTACTTTGCTAACTTGGTGAAACTGTAGACTTTATCTAGCAGTGCAAAACAAAGTTATTTTAGAGTCTTGTCAGTGGAGTCAGTGGATAGTGTTTTATTAAATAAACTGAGACTCTGAAAGGAGGCAACCTCTCACATAGACCTGTCAATCAAAGCCAGACACAGTAGCCATCACAGGTTCTTAAGTCTATGGAAACCAGGGCTTGTTTTAGCTCAAAGTAATGGCCATCAGGGGTATTAGAACTTTAAGATACTTAAGAGATGACTTACTTTTGTCCCTTGAATCAAAGGAATTCCTATTGGGATTATACAATACTAACAGAAACAGAAAAATGGATATCTGCAGTTAAATCCTGCTAAATCTTACACAGTGAATATTTAGAAGGAGAGACATTAGATATTAAATCTTATGCACTCAGCCAACATTTCATACAGTATTAGGGTATACGCGGACTTGGCTTACCAAGAATTTAGGATATTCCTCATTAAAATAGAATAAAAAATATGAATTGGCTATTGCCACAGTACTGTGGCACCAAATATTGGTTTTGAAGCATATGTGGATTTTAAATTGAAGACGTTAAACAACCTGTGATGGGATTTCTCCATGAATTTACTTAATAACTGAACAATAAATTAGATTGAGAAAATCCGAAATGTAACAGGACATTTTGGAATACTAGTTCTGAAATATATACATATGACAAATTAATCATGTCTCTGACTTGCATTGCTAGTGTCCGTATTTACTGTCTTTATTTGTAAGTAAGTAAACTGATTCATCTGTATGGGTTTGTGAAAGTTTCTATAGCTACTTAGAATCTTTACTTGGGTTAAACTAATGTCTTTTTATTGATCAAATGAACTTTTTATTGAGAATTACCTCTCAAATGCATATTGCTATTATTACAGAAATCTCTTCTTTTAGTTTGGAAAAATCTGATATCTTTTACTGAAATCTACTCGATACAGTGACATGTTGGATAAAGTCATTCCAAGACATTCCACCAATAACCCTTAAAATGTTATTTCATTTCTATTTTCTTTTAAATTATGCCCTTTTTCATGTGATCTTTCCTTGTTCAAGTGTATTTACTGAAGTGCTTTCTGAATATGACACGTTACAATGACTTAGATTGTTTTTGGGAAGTAAAGTGATTAATCCCCTCCAAACCAATGGACGCTTTTAATGTGAAACCACAGGACGAGTGTTGCAAACAGAAAATTAGCAAATCCATTTAGAGGAAATGAGAATGGGAATTTGTTGGGGAAATTTTAACAGCTGTGTCTACACTTAATCGTAACATAAACTTACCTTAACAGTAACATACATACAGTAGTCTCTGGCTGAGCTATGCTTTAGGAAATGTGTGAGTTTAGAGAGCTGTAAATAGTCTGAGCTGGTTTTCTGTGCACAGTTAGTGTGTCCCATTTATGTTTTCTAATACATGAAGCTACTTATTTCTTTAAATGTTCTGTCTTTTCTATCTTAATCGTTACAGGGTAATGACACAGTAAAGGAAAAAACTGATCAACTGGGATGAGATTCAGTGATTTTGCATATGATTCACATCATTGTCACCCTTCTTAAACCACTCAATTATCATTTCTGTCCTGTGGGGTTGTCGTGCTGAGACCATTTGCAATACATTCGTCATCTTAGTGGAAGCATAATCTCTTCTCTGTAATGTTTATAATGGGAAGGTTTCTTTTGTACTCTACAGCATCCAAAAGTCAACCATGGACTTATACTAAGATCATTATGGGAAAGCTAGACAATGTGAGGGTTTGTTTGGATAAAATGCCTTAAAAATGATAAATATTGTATGTGCTACATCGATGAATAAAGTCTATCATTAAATATGCACATAGGGTTAGAGTACATAGTAGGGTACAAAGGTGATGAGGGTAATAAAAGATTATTTGGAAGTTTTAGTGTGTTTGCCAAATTCCAGTGTTTATTGAGATTTGTTCTCAATCATAAATGCTTGTCTCTCAGTCTTGAAGAAGTGTAGAATCATCAGTGTCATTGGGATTTGTCCTGTGGAACCCATGAATGTACCAAAATTAAAGGCCAATAGTGTCGTCTCTAGAGCCATGCTGCAATTAAGATGAAAAACCACAGTGTTTGACAGCGTACACTGTGTTGTCTTCAAAGTGGGAGGGTGAGCAGATTTTTCAGACTTCTCAGCAAAAGTTTCATTTAGAACATGATGATTACCATCACCTGATGAAGCGGGGAATCGAGAACATATTTGAAGTTCAGAGGAAAAGAAACTGAGTCACCTCAGTCTGTGTGTATTTATGTGTAAAGGACCATATGCTGTAAAACCACATCCCTCCTGTCAGACATGTAGGTGTGAACTATTGAACTCCACTATGCAGTCTGTGCTGTCTGAATGCTATTATCTGGTCTCACAGAGGTGGAAATGTGTTTAGCTCAGTGAGGTAGATATAAGCAGAACCCATTAGCTCAGTTATTTCCTTGAACTTAAGTAACGGTTCAATTCATAGCAACACATCGCTGAATGTAAAGTTGAAATTGGTACTGTATACAGGAAACCTGACTTGTAAAACTTCTTCATACATAGTTACATAGTGTGTACATAAGCAAAATGACTAAATTTGTGGCACTGTAAAAATGTATATGGATCTGACTATATGTACAGATTCCAAACAAACAAAAAGAAAAGAGAAAAAAGAAAATAAACAAAGATCTGGTTTTCTTTGTTAATAATTGAGGAAAATCTAACACTGACAAGGTGAGAGCATTTGGTGGTATTGATGAGCTGCTGTCATGAACAAACCGTGCACCTTCCTGTATCCTTTTGATATCAGCTGAAAGTTGGAAAAAATGTGCCTTTGATTAAAGAAACACTACTTTTTGGGCTCATGAAATCACTTACTGACATGAAGGAATATACTGATTGGATATTGATTCAGAAAATGTTATGCATACATGGTAAAGAAACCCTTAGGTCAGAAGACTGTTAAAGGTTCTTTGTGGGATCTTTAGTAGCACCTAGTGGTGGAGTTGCATATTGCAACCAGTTAAATATCTGTCATCTCAACTTCCCCTACTGTCAGTCACAGCTGAAAACATGAGAGCATGGCAGACTCTGCGGAGGTGACCTACTGCCTGATATAAATGACCATTCTAAAGTAATGATAACCAAATGACTGTAAATAATGGTGCAAAAAATGTTACATTTTGGGTTGCTAGTGCTTTTTAAAATTACAGTTTGACTGATAGCCTCTGCTGATACCAATGTTTTCCGCATTTTTCCTCTTAACTTAGTATATCTTTTGGGTCAGAGAAGGAACAGAGCAGACTGGATCAAACTGTGGAGGATGAGGAAATTAATGTCTACAGATTTGTGAAGCAACACCAAATATAATCCAATAGATAAACACGACCAAATCTCATACACTTCACTTAGATATACAGTAGTCAATGACAGCTGTTCTCAAAGTTAAGTGTTGTTGTTGTTTTGTTTTGTTTGTTTTGAGTTTTTTTTAACATGTTGAATGTTTGTGACTGGAGCACATTAAACATAATACAAGAATAGCTAGGAAAAAGAGTCCTTCTGGACAACTGAAACAAAAACATTATGCTACGCTTAGAAAAATAATGAGCAGTGGCAAGAGAATGAATTCCTGAGTAACATTCCATCAAAAACACACTAACTAACAGATGGTATCTCATCTACAACAGGTTTCACTTTTAGACTAATACGCTTTAAGTGGCCTTACATTAGTTTCATTTTACAAAGTTCACCTACCTCATTTAACATTTCCTCTGGTGTCTATACAGTTGTCATTGCCCATGCTTCTCCATAGAGGTGAAACTTTATATATATATATATATATATATATATATATATATGTGTGTGTGTGTGTGTGTATGTAAAGTGGAACTAAAACAAATGAACCCAGTGAGCTGCTGCAGACTGGTCCAATAATACATCTATGCTTCCATGTTTGTTTTGACACTAGAACGTGCAACAGTTGACAGGTAGTTAGTGCATTTGGGGAGAATTTCCAGTTATTACTGACCAGTTCTTAAGTGTGTTGGTGGACTGACTGTCAAACACTAGCTAGACTGCTCCAGTGGAAAGTCTGTATGTACAGTATGCACAGTACAGTATTCACTAAGATAAAAAGCCAAGAATGGATAAAATAACTACAGACTCTATTAAGGGCCTTTCCTGTTTTTCTGTGGTCACCGTAGGGAAGGGACAGATAGGACATTTATTTTTGCTGCAATCTGCAATGTCACTAATAGATGCCAGTAAAGATTACATACTACCAAAGTTTTAAAAAATGTTTAGCTTAGAAACTTCACCAACACAACCAACACCAAATGCTTCTAACATTGGATTTACATTGTGGAAGGTTGTTTTAAAAAGTGCCTCAGTTGCACAGTTGTGATTTAGATTTAAAACTAACTAATTTAAGCTCCTGTCAAAAGACAAAGGAGATCTTTTTAATGCAACATAACTAGCTCTGGGAAATAGGGTTATTTGCTCTTTTGAGAGAAGGGAAGAGAGGTTAAATGTGCCGTTGTGAAGCAAGACACTTCACCCATCTTGCCTCATCACTCACACTGGTGTATGAATGCAAATGAATGTGTGGTGGTGGCCAGAGGGGCCATTTGGCACAAATTAGCAGCCACCACCAGAGTGTGAATGTGAGAGTGAATGAATAATGGATTAATAATGTAAAGCGTGATAGAGATCTAATACATTATCATTATTTAATTAACATTTAAGGGACAAGTTATCCAACAGATCGATGATGGTCTGTGCCTATTATGTACTCTCAAACACATTTTCTTAAAGATTTCTTTAAAGATTTAAAGACAACATTTTTGAGACAACATAGGGTAAAAAGTTGGGCTTTAACACACTGGTTGGACTACTGTTCATCTCATGAGACACCAAATGTTTACATGTGTTTTAACCATGATAATCTGTTCATTGTGGCAGCTGTATCATCCTTCAATCCCATAGAAAGGTTTATTTTCATCAAAACTATTCTTAATCCTGACCATCTTATTACTTTTTATGTGTGCTAACAAGTTGTGTAAATTGAACAACCAAATGTCATGTAGCCTATCCATACCTTTTCATACTGCCCATGTTGGTGTTTGATAAGGCAGTGCCCCTGCAGCCAGATAGCATTAAAATGGAAAAGATAATTGTTATAATTTGGCCAACCCAATCACTCTATCGTCATGGTGTTTCACCAAGTCATGGACATATCTAATGTCAGTGTTGAAAAGTAAAACATAAATTTCATATCCACATTTTCTACACAAGTACATATTGGGAATATGCCCAACAGCATCATCCTCATCAGCAGATAACCACATTTTTGACTGCCAGTGGCCTGCTGACAGATAAATTAAGGCATTCACCTGATGGTGATGTGTTGTTGTACAAGCTTTGGTTACATCTCTTGACTGCGACTGCCCTCTTTAATCCACTTCAATATGCACACAAGAAACCCAGTGTGTGCTGAACCATCAGAAACTGAGCAGTTTTTGATGGTAGTCAATTAAAATCATGTTCATTGTATGACAGAGTTTGGCCTACAAGGTGGTTAGCACAATTGTAATTAGCAATGAAACAACATGTAAACAAAACAATGAAAAAGAAACTGTTACCATCAGTGGGGAAGTGGATAGTACTGTCGCCTCACAGTAAGAAGGTCCAGAGTTCAACTCTAGCACCAGAAACCTTTCTGTGTGGAGTTTGCATGTTCCCCCATGTTTGTGCAGGTACTCCACCTTCCTCCCACCATTCAAAGACATGCACTAGTAAGTTAATCTAAACTGCCTATAGGCGTGAATGTAAGAGTGATTGGTTGTTTGTCTCCATATGTCCAGGAAAATGAGACTTAGAGGGTTAAATAAATAAAGTGTATATATCCATATTTCATTGATTTACCCGGCCTGCAAATGTTTTTTTTTTGCCAGTTCTCAATTGGCAGGAGGTTACTAGGATGCATGGCAGATGTACCAGACTTTACCAGAGAGACTGCAGTTTCCTATCTCCCATATGTATTTCATATTTAAACAATTAAAGCGCTCCTACCTGAATTTGTATTTTGGTTTAGATACACTGTTGCCCATAATGTTTGAATAAAATATATTTACCTCCTCTCATGAAATGATTGAGACAATATGATTTATTCTTGATAAACAAAGTATCGCTGGTCAAAGGTGATTACTGAAGTGTATAAACAGGAATATGTCTGAAAACAAAATTATTCCAACTATGGGCAACAGTGTGCTATAGTCTATTTTGTTAGTCATCTCTTATCACATGTGTATAAAATCAAATCCTGATGTCTTTAGCTAAGCATAACAAACTGTGTGTCTATTCCTAAAAATAAAAATGAAATTTCATGTTGATATGAAATATAAGGTTGGGTTCCTATTGTTGACTTAATGACATTTTATTCAGGTGTCAGGGTTACGTAGGCTGTGATAAGGCCTAATGGTTGGTTGGAGTTGGGCATTAAGGATGTTAAATGGTAAATGTCATCATGGTTATTTCATCAACTCCCTATGAAGACTTTGGCCAGATGACTTGGCCATGACCAGCCTTTTTACTCCAGTGAAAACAACAGAATGTATCTATGGTCTCTGACAAGTTTGTTAGATGATGGTTGATAGGTTGAGGACATGGGACATAATCCTAACCAAATCCTAATCACGTACCATTGACAAACATGACACTGACATTTCATCACTGTCTAAGGGATTCTGCTTCCTTTTTTTTTTTTTTTGGCTCCTGTTGGCTAAGTTGCTAACAAATCAAATGCTCCTTTCTGAAGGATGAGATAAAAAGAATGTAACTTCATCTGTGAAGTTGTTCTATTAATATTGAACTTGTGATAATGGATTTTGATATTAATTGTTGGTGTGAAGGTGAGTGAATGGTTACTGGTCTGTATATGTCAGCCTGTGATGAATTAGCAACACGTCCCCCCACCTTGGCCGTTTGGTAGCTGGGACCCTCAAATAAATAAATGAAGGAAATGAAGGAAAATGAGGGAATGAAAGAACTTCCTTAACAGTAGCACATGTATACACAACACACATCTACTGTTTTAATGCTTTCTTATCTTATTACTTAATGCTTAAAATATTTCAACTTTCTATTGAGTATTTCTTCATTTTCCATAACCCAAATCCTAGTCAGCTACTTGTACCGCTGTTAATTCAGTTCATCTTAGTCCATCAGCGTGAAACTGCATTTGGTGTAAAAAGCCATTCAAAGAGGTACAAGAACAAACAACTGAATACATCACACGACAGCCATCCAATATGTAAAAAACAACTCATATAATCTTTATTTGCTCTCAGTTAAATTATTTCAACCAATATATCCAAAGAATAGCCAAAGAAATTTAGCAGAAATCAAAAGACAACCACTATACTGTATATTGCCATTGAATATAACAACTCATAATTAATTATCGTATCAAACAATCTCAAATATCCAGAATTCATTGGTTTTAATAAGACAAGGACAGTACCTTTGTGTAAATTCAAAACATTACTCACTTTGCTTAAATATTATAGTAATAATCTTGTTTTCTTAAAGCTCACAAGAAGGATGCGGTCTGGTTCAGCTGGAGTCCAGGTTTATACGCGGTGAAGCCCCGTTGGCTGACTGGTGGTGGTCTGGATTCCAGAGTGACAGAGCATCAGTCCTTTAGCAGGGTTTGTACTGCCATGACAAATAAGCATCCATCCATCCATCCATCCATCCATCCATCCATCCATCCATCCATCCATCCATTCATCCATCCATTCATCTTTCTGGGCTTCCATCTGTCCATCCATCCATCTATGAATAAAGGAGCATCATGAAAGCAAAAAGAGCGCCTGCACACACTTGATGTGGGTGTAAACAGAAATTGTAGGGAACAAATCACTGTCATGTAAAGATCTATGCATAAGTTACAGAAACTGTACAGATTATTATAACAAACAAACATTAAAAAAGAAAGTGGAGTTAAATTTACCAAACCTCAAAAGTATGTAACTCTTTAAATAAAACAAAACAGAACATATACTAAAAAATTCTGAATGTTTTTGGAGGGACACCTCTATTTTCCCTTTTCGGTTTTTATTATAACTTCATGGCTGGACAGAAAACAAATATACTGTATCAACATAAGACATTTAATCTCCTCCATATTAAGAGGCAGCATCAAACGATTGTGTCATTTATTCTTTTACCTATGTTTCCTTTATTTGATTTTTTTTTTTTATCTAAATGGGTGGTCATGCAAATAAAAAAAGCAAGTCCTTTGCGTTTAGCTTGGTGGTAAAAGTTCACCTCTGGGCCACTTTGGCTTTGGATGAGGCGACTGATAGCTGTTTACTGGGTTTCAAGGCGATGAACTGGCAGGTGTCCAGTCGCATGGTTCATGTCTGCATCCTTGCAGGTCAAGATGTAACTAGCCTTTATGTGAACCAGTTTATACTGCTAGTTATGCTCCCATTGCCACCTGCTACCTGTGCTTTATCAGTAATCAAGTTTAGCAGTTTCAGCCTTTGCTTTACATGTCGATATATCTTGATGACTTGCTGTGTGATCCATTTATTATTTGACTGTTTCTGCCAAACCAGGTAACCAGCAGTAGAGAGGTATTTCAAGAGGTTGACCTGTTGTTTTAAGGTGGAGTGGTATCCAAAATCATTGCTTGAAGTCTGCCTCCGTTACTGATGAGTCACCTACTCAGGCTTGATATTTCTGAAAACTCAGCATGGACTGGCATTCCAGAGATTGCACTACTGTTTGATGATCTTCTGAGAAGTCAAGCTGCTGACAAATCAACAGATTTTCTGGGTATGTAGCTGGTGTATGAGCATGTTTCTGGGCTCCAAGGTCCAAATTGGTATCCTGTATCTTGAATACGTTTGTCAAATATCTTCTTATTTTTTCCTATTTGACAGCTTTTCCAAGTCATTGCATACATATGTCCAAACGTTCTTGTCCTTTCTACAAAAGCTCTCCATCAGTCATGTGGGCATGGACACAGTTTGACCAGTACAACAATGTATTCCTTTCCAGAGGTCATGAATACATGTCCTGGATACCAGTCTGTATCAATCTGCAACGAAGTGGTAGGTCCAACAGAAATCAATTCTATAATTAATCCATATGCCTGTTGGCAGTCTACAGCCTCTGAATATTCTCTTCCAGGGTGAATCCAAGCTGTATTTCACAGATCAGGATGAGGAGGTTCAAAGGATCCTTCCCAACCACTAGTCCGACATCAAGGCTGTACACAATCTGAAAACCCACTGAAAACCAGTTGACTGTCTAGTCTACCCAGTGTCCAAAGCCAGTGAAAACGAGTCAGTGAAACTGGTCTGTAATGCAGTATGAGCTAAGCCGTCATTCTACCAGATGTCAGAGCTTAGTTCTCTGCTGGTGAGTGGTACGAAGGTGCTGTTCAGGTGGAGTTCTGGCTTCTTTCCAAGCGTATTGCTCTGAGGCACCTGGGAAGCACACAGCACAGTAGTGATTAGAGATAATCTCCCCAAACCACAACAATCTACAACTAAAAACAGAAAACATGCTGCATTCTACCTTATTTACAGTACTGTTGCATGCCACCATGTCGTGTACTTGATAGCTAAACTGTATATAACAACTATTTCCCAGTCTGTTAGAATAAATACATATTTAAAGCTGTATGGTATTTTCTTTCTAGATTTCTTTTATCCAAACAGACCTCTTCCTCCCCAGTGAACTGCTCTGAACCCCTGGGAAGAAAAAAGGCGTTTTATTTTTAATGTGTTTCAACATGCAGACAAAAAAACAATATTCAAAAGGATGCACTGTGCAGATGTTGGTTGCCATAAACTAACTATGAACTGCAAAAACATTACGCTTCGCTGTCCCCTCTTCCCACCTGTCCATTCAGGAGCGTCATAGGGATATTGCAGTAGACGTGGCGCCCCCCAGGGCCTAGAGTGGAGAACTGCACGGTGGTGGGAGGAGGGAGAGGAGGTGACAGGGAAGAGGGCTGTGGGGGTAGCTGGAACTCGTAACTGCGGCAGAAATGCCTCATTTGGGCTGCCGTAGCCGTGTGACCCCCACCCAGAGGCAAGGTCATCTGGTTGTAGTCAGGGATCTCTGTCGCCAAGGCAACCTGTGGAGAAAGCACAACTCTTACCAACAATGGAATTACAGCTTATGAATTCGTAATCTCTTAACATCCTCCAGGTCACCATTTAAAGGTGAAGGTTACGGTTACATTTGAGCCTTTTATAAACTGATGTAGTTTAAATTGTGTTTAATCCTAATGCAATATATTGCATCGTTTTCAAATGAATTCTAATACATGTATTTTGGTTTTGTATTTTTTGTGCTCCTAAGCAACATCTCCATGGCTTCTAGAAGTCCAGGTCAAACAGTAGGTGTTAAAAGGCAAATGCAATTTAATTACATTTTTAGACCTTATCCTATTTTAACTGACTTAGAAAAAAGAATTAACATTTACAAATGACTAAAATAAAAACAAATTAATCTTAGAACTTCTTCAGAAAGCAGCTTAAGTGAGAACAAACAACCACATATTGGTTCTGAAATAAACATTATTTTAAAAGCAACGTGATATCATGAAGTCGTGTAAATATACATGCCACTTTTAATTAGCATGTTATCTGTACGCAGTATAAGCTTTCCACGTGTATGTTCACGCTGCGTCAAATACCACACACTGAGGGTTAGAGTTATGTGAACTTCGGCATAAACTCACATGTGATCAAATAGTACTGAATAACACACGAAAGGTCCAAAATACAGACTTATAGCACGCCGCATGCCATAAGAACTGGCGTGACATACAATGTGATTTCATGAGATCAGTCTCTTTAAAAGTGTTACCAGACACAACAACCTTAACATCGTTACGAAGCAGTACACATGCATCAGCCAACCTGATGATGTCCATGGCGACTCTCGCTAGGTGGTGCCAAAGAAGCAGAGGTTGTAGTCATAGCAATGGTGGAGACGGTGGTCTGTAGGTCGCCAAAGAGGCCTTGTTCACCGGAATCCATCACCTGTTGCCACAGAGACAGAATTGTATGACTAAAAGTGAACAGATTAATGGTATTTGCATAATAGGAGGATCTCAAATATGTAGTGATAGTGATGGTACAACATGCAACATAATGGGTTGTGTGCTGTATGTAAGATCTATTTAGTTCATTTTAAAGGATTGGATTTAAGTTTCCATGATGATATACAGTAATTGGGAAAAGTTAGTTGAAAAAAACATCTATATAACATATCTCAAAACAGCAACATATGAGTGCTTTGGGTTGAGCAACTTTGTTGCGATTATTTGTATATTTACTGAAGTAGTAAGATACTGTAATCCAATACATGTCAAATCTGCAGATATCTCCTTATTTTTTGCAAGCTGTCAGTTCAGTGTGTGGGTCAACAAAAATCTTGTATTTGTACACAGCACATGACAGAAAATGTCTCTGCAGGAAACTGATGCCAGTGTATATACATCTTAAAGTGTAGTACCATCAATGGCCTACACAAGTAATTTTTTTATTTTTTTTTCCACTCTAATGTCACTTGAAACGGAGATACAAGCACAATTTTATGTGCTTACAATGAAGTGCCCTCTTGTCCACCTGTCAAGCCTGAAAATAATTATGGAGCCAAATTCTAGATCAAATACTTTGAGCATTGTGATTATATCAACATCAGATTTACAGTTAATTACAACAACCAGTCTATTAGCATAACCTAGATATAATAATAATAATAATAATAATAATGGATTAGGTTTATAGATGAATGTGAAGATGAAAATTTACATTTATGGATATAA
>JAPTMW010000002.1:808744-819340 GCA_029822955.1 Ostorhinchus angustatus
CCAGTCCTTTATCTGAAGGAGGCTTGCAAGAGTCAGGTCTTTATTCTAATTTCCTCTGTTTGATAACTAGAAATGGTCATATTTGGTAATAATCCACTCTTATTTGCAATATTAAAAGTACTACATCACACTTTTCTGCAGCCGTAACACTTCCTTAACTGTTTCAGTACAAAAAAACCTTTAGCACTCCAGTAAATAGACGCCATTCTTTTGTTAATAGAGCTTTTATTGTGTAAATGATGTCTTCCTGTTGTGCTTGTCATTCTCTAAAAATAATTCCACTAAAAAATTATGATACACACCTACAGTGACTAAAATTGGACAGCTTTTTCCTGTTACAATCTATAGTTAACATATCAGCATTTAAAAATCTACCATTGGTTGACCATTGAACCCAGATCTCAAATTAATCTACAAAAAAAAATAAAAATCAAAAAGATCAAACTTAAACTCACACAAAACAATAAAAAAAAACTCTAGGTCTAAATAATTACTCTAATATTCCCAGTCGTTGCAGTCTTCTACTCTATGATTAATCAAAGCTTGGTAACTTATGAACATTGTGTAGATATGAGAGGGAGTTAACCATCATTTTTTCAAAGTCCTCTGGCATAAGGTACACATTTGTTTATACTTTGGTAAATTTGACTCAAACTATATAGACCCTGCTCTCCTCTGTGTAGAAGTAGAGACATTGACAGAGGACAGGAGAGAAGCTGATGTCTATGTTCTTCACTCAGTCTAAACTTCACTCAAAGTTCCAGCGATGCATTACTGAGAAGAGAGCACATTCAGCAACTTCAGTTTGGATAACTCTTCTGTCCAGTGTTAGTAGAATACATGGGACCTTCACTGCACTATTAATTTAGAAGGAAATCTGATAAATTTATATCAACATTTTTTTTTAGCAATTATTTGTTTTGATAGCGATATGACTACTTGCCTCTCCACAGGCTCTGCTTCCTGCTGCTGAAAAAGCTATAGTTTAGTATATATTTTTTTATTGAAAGTCATATCATTATCTCTGCATTGAGCAATGTTTTTACACATTGTTCATTTTGTGCATTTCATGCAGGCCTGTGTATGTATATCCTCACTCTTTGTAGCTTACACACTGTGATGATAAGGATTTGTTTTTGTAATTTATTTCAATAACCTCATGGTGGAATTTGGTTCACAAATGTTCATAGATTTTTTTTTTAGTGACTGTAGGAATCATGCACACTGGCAAATTGGAAGATAACAACAGAATCCATACTACTTCAGTCTAACACATCCCCACCTCTGTGTGCACAAAGCACACAAACACACACAGAAAACCAAATGAGGATCGAGGTGGCTGCCAAAGAACAAAGTAAGCATATCACCTACACAAACACACATATAGAGCCACAAAAACACATGCACGCACGCACGCACACGCACGCACACGCACACACACGCACGCACGCACGCACGCACACACACTTCCTGATCGATGCATTCTGTCACCTGGCCCAGTTTCAACCTAGCTGTGATGCATGATGGGTAATTATTCAAGCCTTTAAGTTTTAACAAGAAACATTTCTCCAACATTCATTCCATTAACTACTCTTGCTGGTCAATGTTGTATTCATCTGTCATTATGAAGTGTGCGTTTCAAATATGGAAAAGTGCAGGAACATAACCCCCCCCCCCCCACACACACACACACACACACACCTACACACACACACACACACACAAATAAAGAGCAGTGAGTAGGCACACATTTTAATCTCTAACATATTTACCAGAAAAATCAATGTTGAGGATGAAACTATATTGATCTAAATGTAAGGATGAATTGTGTTAATCAATACTGCGGTCACCTGCTCATAACTAGGCCATAAACACCATTAGACATAAAACTGCATTGCACTGATCCACAGCAGCTTGATATGAAAAGGTAATCTTTTAATTTCAAAGAACCCTTTAATAATAGAGCCCTGATGGAAATCTGTACACAAAGGAATGTTGATGTGCTCAGCTGAGAGAAAACACTCAATACCAAGGATATTATTACTTATCAGGTTTGACCAAATAAAAACAGAAATAAAACAAGACCAAGCTTTGGAAAAATCTTTATCTGTGTATTAAATCTAAATGAATCAGGCTCTCTCATGTTTTTAGTCATTTATTAACAAAATAGTCAGGCGTAGAAAGAGTGATGTCAAGCAATAGCCAATACATGGTTGTGTCATTTGTCGTCTTTTCAGTATCTTATTGTACACACGCACGGCTTCAGCAGTGACACACACACACTCTTGCATAAAGCAATTGATATGCCCCCTTCTCTGTCATATTCAATAGACTCTGGCCAAACGAAAAAGCCAGTAATACACTTAGAAATCATTAAGAAAAATGTATTAGGTCTCTAGGTAGTTTTCCTAAGATTGATTAGATAGATGATATGATATGATATGATATGATATGATATGATATGATATGAGATGAGATGAGATGAGATGAGATGAGATGAGATGAGATGAGATGGGCATTAATTCCTGCATTCCTACATCTAGAACCATACCCATTCATAGCACACAAACAAATACAACAAAGACAGAAAATCCCATCTGAAGGAGCTGATTATCCAGAAACCAACTTTATAACTGGTTTACACTACTCTTAATACATCTCTGACTCAGACCCTTAACTACATTATTATTCCACTCTGACCTTTGACCCATGAATAATACTAAGCATTCACATCACAAGTCAGCTAACCTGATGGAAAAGAAAGATCCCCATCAAGAAAGGAGATGCTTAATAGCTCTAACGCCTTGGTAGTGCCATTGAAGCAAAACTGAAGTTTCTATTGAAACATATGCATTTCTGATGACATTTCAAAGGAAATGGAAGTGCAGGTTGTCAGCAGAACTGGATGAATTGTTAACTGAGACTAAAAGATCTTAACCTTGGCTCATCATAAAGATAAGGGTAATAATAAGAAAAACACATGGTCACATTGCAGCTTTAGACAGATCAGGTACTGTCTGGCTGACTGACTGACAAGGACTTGACTTGAAATAATGATGAAATGATGTCTTATCCTAATGTTAATATTAAAATGGGCTTTTTGTGCACTGGTCTTGTTCTGCACCAAAGAGAACAAGCTCTTATTAAAAATAGGTGGTAAATTTACAAGTGTAAATGCATGAGCAAAATCGGGCGGTTTATTATCCTGATAAAATGCCTGGATTGCAATTTCAATTTTCACACCAAGTGTAAATGGGAAGTGAATGTCACTAGTGGGTGTAGTGCTTTTTGCACCTGACACATATGTTACAGGATATACCAGTAAGAAACACTAAACTTCATATAGTGTTTTTCACTCCCTTGCACCCTGCCAGAAAAAAATATAATATGATCATGGAACCTTCTGGGTCTTTTAACATTTATTCATACTTTCTGATAAATATCAATGGACAACAAAAATCTGATATAGAAGCATGCTGGTTCCAAATCTGAAATTAGAATCATTTTCAGTATGTAGTGTGGAAAAACACAGATTTTCTATTCTTGTGTGAATGCCTTTTATTGAATAATCACAACCTGAAGATAACATCTGTTAAATGTGTCTAATTTTCTAATAGATCTAAACATCAAGCCCAGTGAAGAATACACCACAGTAGCAGAGCCCCTCTTTGCTCTAAATGGTTCCAGCATGTTCCAGACTCTGTCTCTTTCTGTCTCTCTCTTCTTGTGGTCCTTGTTGTGTAACCGATCCTTGCTATAGGAACAGTAATCACCATCATGTCTGGGTTGAAGTGCCTTGGTGCCTGGCTTCCATATCAGAATGATCTGGACAAAATCATTCATCATGCTCTTCACTTGTCTCACCCAAACTGGAGGAAAAAGAATCTTGGTGCGTGCAGGAGAAATGGATTTTGATCGACGCTGTAAACGCATACTGTAGACTTTTATCTTGTTCTTAACTAGTCATAATGCCATCATATTGTGGGGCTCTATGGCTGTCCAGAAAATGTTGTGGCACATCCACAAATGGACCCCGAGCTATTAATTCTAGAGAGCTGAGCTTTGAGCTGACTATGGATCACAGATGACTTTGGACTTCTAAGAGAATTCCAGTTTTCAACTTTGCATCACTTTGTACTGTACCAAATACTGTACTTCTTCCAGGTATTAAAAACCATTTGAAATTTTATCACTTAGAATTTACAGAACTAAAATGCTGGCATCATATGCTTCTCAAAATCCCGTGCTGGAGAAATTCTATTGTCAGGTTTTGAATGATCTTCGTAAGTAAAATTCTGGTATTTTTGTCCTGGTAGTAACACTAACTGGCAAAGCAAGTCAAGCATCCCAGCAAACAGAACAGAACATCACAGAACTTGTGGATAACAGTATAGATTCATGTTACTGGCTGAATATATGAATGTATTTTTTTGTCTTGGTTAATGTGTCTGGCTGCATAGTTAGAGCTTTAAAAGTTTCTAGAAGCACTTAAATGCTTTCACTGGGCACAAACTCACCAAAGTGTGTTCTCCAGTGATACGTTACAAGCTGCAAATGGGCTTTGGAGTGATACCATAATGTATGTATGGAGAGCTGTTAGGCTGGCGCGGCACCAAAATGTCTGTACCCTCAACGCCTAAGGTCATTTTGTGAAGAGCGCCGAAGGTGCATTCGGGGACCGCTGCTTACAAATGTACATTGTACATGGATGCAAACACATACACACACCCTGCTGTTGACACCATCTGCTGAAAAAAGACACAATATCCTGTTTTGTTAAAGAGGAAGGTTAAAGTATAAGTGCTCCTTGTTGTTTTTGCTATATTTCACAGTGAAAGTGTTCTAAAACTTCATTTAAGAGCAGAGCCTCCTTGTCCACATCCCTGAAGATTCCAAGGATGTAGACATGTGTTTGAGATGGTGTGTCTTTGTTCTTTTACCTCCACTTTTTTTTTTGAACACTGCAGTTTTGATTGACAAAAATTCTCCATTGCTATCCAAAACTGCAAACTATAATTTCTATTTCAAAGTTTCATCCTGTGTGGTCCCAGGACAATGCAATATAGAAGGTGTTCACATGTAGAAAGGGAAGTGTCAGCTGTCTCGCCTGTGTATACAAATTGAAAGAAAAGGGTGTTTGAATGTTGCTGCAGGACAGTGAAGAGTGGTCCTTGTGGTTTTCATCATATATCATTCGGCAGATGAGTCACTCATACACTCAGACACTTCTATACACACTTTTTTCCAGGAGTACTTACACAAGTTGAGAAACTGGTGTATGAAATATTCAGAGCTGCATCGTGCAAAGACTCTGAGACACTACTGCTAGTGTGGTAAAACACATTTTACCCCTCTGTTACTGGGGTTATTTTATCTTTATACACAATTGAACAATAATTACATTGGGGAAGAAAAGCTCATCACAAAATGTAAAGTGGAATAAAAACAACATTTAATTTGTTTACCCCCAAGTACAATACTTGAACTTATTTTATACTCGCGCTAAATCACAGCAAGTTTCTGGAATAAAGCATCTGGAATATTAAACAGAAGTAGGCAGACATACATTTCTACGTTTTAATGTTAATTTGATTAACAGTGATATTAAAACTCACACAAAAGAAAAACATGTCTTTTTTTAGTAGTGTTTCTTTCATGCTGGTAGCATTTGCCCAGCAAAATGATACACAGCTAGCTAAAATAAAAAGATAATATGTAATATTGACATCCACAGATTATTCCAGTCATCAACAACAGGGAGCAGATGCATACTAGAAAACACCCGTACCTGAGAAAATCACTAACAAATTAGCCCTATGTCTCCAAGACTGTTTCACTCACTGAATAAAGTATGAAGTTCCTTCTTTACACACATTTGGAATTATCAAGTTTCCTCATTCAATCTCAGAATAAGACTGTATCTGTTTTTAGACAGAAAACAGCTACAGTAAAACCATAAATAACCTGTTTTCTGTATGGTTTGTGTTGTCAATAGCTGCACTAAACATGTGCTTGGAATTGTCCAAACAAGAAGTGTTACAGTTTAGTCTGAACTGTCAGCAACATAATAACATAAGCAGCAACATAATAACATGACATAGTAACTTCATACCTTCATAAGCTGCAGAGTCAAAATCACCCATGTAGACTAAACATTGTGATTTACACCATTCTTTTATTCTAAAGAATAGTGAAAACTCTACTTACGTATTTCAATTTTTTAAAGTTGCCTCTTATAGTGAAAACACACAAAAACAAAGCAGCCACAGAATTAGTTTTCAACACCACGGGAAACCAGCAAAGTGACTCTCAGTAGTACTTACACTCTAATGATACTTGAATATTTTCAATGGAAATTCTAAATAAAGCTCCCTTGAAGGTGAAATTACAATTAGTATTTGTCTGTAGAAAGCAACTGTTAGCATCTCACCTTATGGCAAAGACATGAACACTAAAACATGATCTTTGAACTGTAAAAAAATAATCATATGACTTAGTTGTAATGAAATGCACCCATGCTGGTGATATTGCACATTAAAACTGAAAAAACATGTAAGCACAGAACAAGAACAACGACTCAAACCCTACCAGAGCCTCAAATGGTTCTGCATAAGTGTCTTGTAATTCTGTGTCATATGGGTGTCCCTGAACGTGTCCTGTCTCTCATCCTTGCCTGGTCATTCAGACTTTGTATTACCTTTATATATACCATAATATTGGCACAAAGGTGTGAAATGATCAAAAGCAATTTGTACCAATCAAATGAATGGTATACTGTGAATGTAGTGTTCAAATCCATGTTCCAAACCTTCTGTCTACTTTTTCTTCTACTATTCCAAACATATTTTTTACAGGAACCCAAGGGAGTGGAACTTAGGAAAGAGTCAGTTGCCTCCACTTGTCAAAATTACACACTCTAAATCACTGTCAGTATTATTGTTCTTTAAAATAATTACCTGTCATTATAGTAATCAATCACAACAAGCACACCAGCATATTTTCCCTGACTATAATTCATCTGAACTCAACAACATATCCTTCTCTATTTTGCAATACAAGACATGAGGAAGTATCAAACACGGAGGCAGTCACACTGACTGAACAAAAGGCATCATCTCTCTTTAACCTAAGGAAAATATGTCATCTCCTGTGCAGTCATGAAACCATCCATGTCTGCATTGTGCACTCCAAGTGGCAGACTAATTTGTTTTTCAATTATTCTCAACAAGCACAAACAGATCTTTGGACCTGAGCAGAGAAGGTCCCAGACTTCAGGGATGTAAGCTGTCATATATAAGTATGTGAAGGTATTAACTAAGGGGTGTCCTGGCCTCCACTGCGTAGACATCAGAGTGTCTGCATACTTAACTAGAAACCGATGTGTGTGTGAGGGTTGAGTGAATGTGCCTTTTCAGCTGAAACTCTCTCTGAATATTTCATTATTTCATCTCCCTTCATTGTGTTAGTGGACGTGCCTCTGGATAGGCAGTTACTGACAGAGGCTAATGTAATATTAGTTCATTATTTTTTATCATGATCACACCACATGCTCAAATCTTCAGTCTTAGTTTGATAATGTCAACATAATCTTCCCTAGTAAATTTCTTTTATATCATAACCAGCGGTAGAAGACTCTTGTGAACATATAATAACTTACAGTAGTCATCAAGAGTTAACTGACAGATAATCTCTGAAGTCAAGGATCGATACTACACCAGGCTCCGCTGATACTGAACACATTGATCCAACTACATTTTTATCTGTTATGATCATATGTTTTCACATCAAGCCACTGATTGATGAGAGTACCTTTGAAGCTATTAAGACTGAATACAGAAAGAGAAACATCGACTCAAAGCATTGGCCGCTCCAAAATCAGCTCTGCCAAGTAGCGCCTCTACTTTAAAGTACGTTTTCAGACGTTGGTGTGGATTTCAGCAATCAAACAGCACTATCTATACTCTTTATTTTATCAACTTTGACTTAACTGAAGGAATTTGACGTCCACAGTCTGAAATGTGATGGCAGGTTCTACATTAGAGATTTCACCTACAGGAGGTCTTGAAAAGGTTTCCAAAACCCTGAAACAGTGTGTGACACTGTAGAAAATAGATAGATTGATAGACATTAGTGCTCTTTCATGTAGAGAAAGAGCATACGTTGAATTTGCTTTCATGACATTTTAGCGGAAGTGTATGTGTGCTGGTACACACACATTGCTACAGAACAACCTATCATAATTTATTATCCAACTAAGATGTTTGACAGTAGCAAAGAAATTAGAGAATAGGTGAAATTGTGGTACTTTTTGAGAACCACTTTCAGTCTAAAGTGGCAGAAAAACTGGAGTCTGATGTATATGTATATTACTCTACATAGACTTTCTCTTGTTCTCTACATTCGTTTTTGATAGAAATAAGAAAAAAAAACTTTCTGGCGGAGACATCAACCTGTTCTTCAATAACTTGTCAACCTAAAAACAAAGAAATCATGTGTAATAAAAGAACCAAATCAAGCACACAACAGCTTACTGAGGTGCCTGTGGAGATGGAAGTGTAAGAGACACTGGAAAGGCTACCTACGTAGTAAACCTTCAGATTACACCACAAAAGAGTTTGTGAAGATCATCTCGTTTGCTACATATGTTATGTACATATGTTATACATATTAGTTTCAGTTGTATGCCAGGTATTTGCAACCTACCTAGGAGTGCCAGCTACCTCATTTATTTAGCAAATGTTGAACTACGTAAGGATGTTTTACATTTTCACATTTTGGGATGAACATGGAAGCACTTGCTGTCTATCTGCTCAGTCTTGGTCCTGACTCTGTCTCAACATTTCCCCAGTTTAGCTGGTCTTGACTGCAAGAATATGACTACAGCAATAAGAGAGTGATTTTAGAAAGGTTTTTTAATCGAAATATCATAAACATGATTGTGAAACAAAAAATTGTAGGTTGTGGGAGTTTGAGAGAGACTTTCAAAAGAAATGCTAAGACAGACAAAGAAATGTTTTAGTTGTAAGAAAATGTAAATAACATTTCTAAAACAATATGCAGGAACGAGTCCTGAGAAAGTGAGAAACTGATGATTATGCTAAGATTATTCTTCATAATAGAATCAAATAGCTGTATGTGTGCAATATGGATTTGTCTGCCTGTGCCTCTGTGTGTGTCTTTTGCATTGGGGGGGGTGATGAAAACATGCTGGGAAAATATTCATTGCATAGCCGAGGGGTGTTGGATTTGTATTTGTAAAAGACTGGAAAACATAATGATGTCTGTTTCATATTCACTTATCTCTGTGCTCACTGAAAGAAATTCGCAGCCAGAGACAGACAGTACAGGGAAAGAGCATTTAATAAGAAAAGCAGACAGAGGCAAGAGGATGTAAAAATGTAAAATTATTCATTTCTGCTAGACAGATATTAGAAAAGCATTTTAATAGAAGGCTCCAAGGTAAGGTAAGTGGCAGCCATATTGTAAATCTTTGGCTCTTAGCAACAACAACAGCTGAGAATAGATCTTTTTTTTTTTAATGACTTATGTGTTATGAACGTTAGCAGCCACACAGCTTTGTACTGTAGAGCTTAAACCTGGGGAAAAAAAATGTGGGTAAGGTATGACCTTAAATGAGGAAATGTCACTTCCACTAAGGCTTTACACAGTAATGTGTGGATCCGAACTTAGGGTGATGCTGTTAGCATGATAGTGTTTCATGACTGGGACTGTGGGACTCTGGGCGTACCATCTCATCCACCAGCAGCTGCTTTTCTTTGAAACCTGCAGTGCCATGATGTGGAGAAGTGATGGACTCCAGCAGAGCTGGATTGAGTCCCTCTAACCCACATCTTCACAGAGAAGCAAAGCAGCAAAAGACTTGGAAGCTAGTGAGTAGACGCTTATTAGCAAGCATTTGATCTTCTCTTCACTGACAGCGTTGCACACAGCCCTCCCAGCCAACTACTGCTCACAGAGGCAAGGCTCGCCGTTTGGGTAATAAAACTACATCTGTGGTGTTATCGATGCCTCAGACTGATTTAAAGTCAGAAGTGTATGTATACACTGGCAGAATGCTTTCAGACTCAGTATCTATACTGCTGAATATTTTGTTTCAACATACGTACATCCCATCTTTTCAGTTCAGATAGCTCCAACCAACTGGTTTTTGTCAATAGAAATAATAATTTGACTTTCTAGATGGGTACACATTAGGGCATTAACTGAAAAGTCGGTTTGTCGATGCGTCGATGTCTGTGGCACAAGTCAACGTTACTTTGGAGGAGTCGACAAGTCGTGTGTTACTCTCTCTCTCTGTCTCTCTCTCTCTCTCTCTCTCTCTCTCATCACCTGACAGTGTGTGAGCCTTCATTCAGCACATGTCGATACTCTCATCTTTCTACATGAAAACATGGAGCGCAAGGTAGTGATGCATGGATCAGCAGACCCGGGTCAGGTTGGTGCGGGTCCAAAAAATGTCACTTTATTTGCGGGGTGGGTCAAATAATTCCACAAAAGCAGGCTGGGGGGGGGGGGGGGGGGGGGGGGGGGGGGGGGGGGGGGGGGGGGGGGGGGGGGGGGGGGGGGGGGGGGGGG
>JAPTMW010000002.1:969292-980958 GCA_029822955.1 Ostorhinchus angustatus
CATTTTGGATGGAGCTCTAAAGTGTTCCACGGAGTTCTGACAAATTTCTGCAGGGAGCTATAAGAAGAAATACTGTTTTATAAAGCTTTATAACAAAATTTATTAGTTCTTAAAGATACAGTTAGCCAGTTTCTTCTGGAGGGATATAATGTGATCCATGTTGTTTGCTTAGTCCAAAAGGTACTGCTCATCAGGTGTCAACAAATCTGGAGTGACTTGGATACCTGGTTTCTCCAATCTAAGGTCTAATGAGAATGACCCCCGACCAAGTTGTAACAAACAAATTCATCAAAACTGCCTTTATCCCTTAATCACATCCCTCTCACTTTTCTGAGTCCCACCCATGATGGAAAGACAAACGTAAGACCTACAATGCCAAAGATCTAGACAGACAGATTAGTATTGAGAGTAAATGGAGGACGACGGTATGGCAATTTTATGGAATGGTAGGGAGGTTAGAACATGTATGTGGGTGTGTGCATGTGTGCAGTGGGGGGTTGTGTTAAGGCTGTGGACAGCATTGTGAAAAGGATGATTGGTGTTAAATTGGGGTGAAAAGAGGCTTAGGTGGGGATAGAGAGACTGGGTGTGAGAGTGAGTAAGCAAGGGAGAGATGGTCACCCTTCACTCCACACATGGATTAGAGGCTATAGAGACACTGACAGGCTCAAAACCTGGCTTACAGGGCTAAAGCCCTGCACACACATAACATACATATACACACATACGCCTCGCACCTCGACGTGTCAGTCTGAACAGCTGCAGTATATTTAGCAATGAAAATAATGCACGACTGTTTGGCTGTCAAACATTTCTCAGTTTGCCCCCAGATTTATCAGCTGGATTTTAAGGTCTTCACAGGCTTGGCACATTTGAGGCTATTCTGGAAAATACCTTGTGCATCTATGACAGCAATACTTGCCATGGTACAGAATCACTGGACTAATTCCTTTCTGAGGGAGGACTCAGTTGTTGAACCAAACAAAGTAGTGATTTAATGAAGGAAGTTTGTTAGCTCACCTAATTTATTAGCAATACATTGTGGAGGTCAGTGAAATCAAAGGGCACCTCATGCATTGGTCCCCAGATAAGGTCTTCAGTGTTGTGTATTGTTGAGTTTGGATTAAAAGAATGTTATGTAACGTTGTGTAGTTTTGTGTTGTTTGTGTTTGAGACTCTGCTGTAGTGGATGCCATTTCTAGCTAGTGATGCACACTTGTGGCTGTAGAGGAGCAAAAGAGAAGCATTAGGTGGGTTAAAAGGCATGCTACAGAATATACCTTGATAAGGCTGTCAATAGTGAATTTCACTGATTTGGACTTGGACTTTAAACTTTGATGTACAGCTCATAAGTTCTGGCCCCTCCAATCTTAAACATAACGTACCACTTGAAAACCCTCGGCCTGAATTATCAGTCACATTACTGCCACCCAGTGGCCTGACTTATCAATGCACGCCAAAGTTTATGCACATACGGACAGATAGAAAGACAGACACACGGATGGTGGCCAGTGTGGCTGAGGGTGACAAAAGCCAAAGAACCAGTAAATGACATGATGTAACATAGAATCATGGGAGTTTGGGTTTTCACCACCTGTGCAGATAAATCTCACATAACTAAGTCTTGAAGTCCATATTTTCTTCCTTTTTTCTTCTTCTTCTTCTTTACATGTTTGACTTCAATTCCACTTACTGTTTATATTATATTTGGCAATGTACTGTGTATTCACATTAAGTCATTCCACTGATATGGATCCTAGTTTACCTATATGCCCTTCATGCACACATCAAGGGTTAGTCAAGTGTTCTCCACTCTATCTCAATCTCAATGAAAGGGATAAACTTAGGGACTCCCGGTCTGCTCTTTACAGGTTTCAAGCTGTATTCAGGTGCTCCTCAAATGTCCCTGCTCTTTATCAAAAAGTAGGAGTGGCTTTTCTTAATACCCATTATAGGGGTAGCATGTTACTGACAGACATACAAATGAAACACATTGTATAAAACTGCAAATCTCTCCAAAGTTGAATTCTGTTTAGTACATTTGTATGGAGGTTAACAAGACATGGCTGGGCCTAGAATTTTACAGACATTTTAATATGTTTAGAATATGTTCATGTGTGACAGTTTGTAGCGTCAAAATGGAAAGATGACATATTCAAGTGAGTTGAGAAGTACAGGACTGCTTTAGATCAGATTTTAAAGTATTTCTCTCATTCATCCACTCAAATTGGACTCTAAGATTCAGTGTGTAATCTTAAATTGGAAGTTACAGATTGCAAACATTTGAACACCCCTCTCCCAACTCTCTGATTAGTCCCTCATGAGTCCTAGTAGAAGAGTTGTCTGATATGCAGATCACTAAAAAAGTTCAAACAGAAGAAGATGAGGTCCATTCAGAGCTACTGTAGAAACACTGTGGTGCCACATGTTGAACTCCTGGTTGCAAAGAAATGAAAACAACCAATTTCCAGGTGATTACACCCCAGTGAAAAACTAATTATAAATATTACAGTTTCTCTAATTAGATCTAGCTAAATTTTACACCTGCACGGTTATGTAATACATTGAAGTGATAACCAAGACTGCATACAATTCTGTGGAATTCATCATCTCTGTACAGAAGATTACTTTAAATTTGAAGAATGCAATGATAATGAGAAAAAGCAATACACATGTATTTTAAAATAATGACAAAAAGAGAACAATTGTTTTTATGAGTCATCCTGCAGGTCTTAATGACTAGAACTTTAAAGTTCGATGGTTCACAGTATAAGTACATAATCTAATTAGTCACACAACAATGTGCATAGAGAATTTGGAATAGAAAGGCTTTTTTACCAATTCTGTTTCTGTGTTAGTTATTTATGTATTCTGTGTTCTAAACAATCATAAAGACATTTCTCGTGCCCAACTCAACCTCCCGTCTGTATAAATTAAATATCCTCCTTTTATTGGAATTTAGCAGCATATGTTTCCCAGTCACATTTATAATGTATCATTACCTTGACGTTACCTTCACCTTTCCACAGAATGGTTCAAAGTACATGTGTTTGGAGTTAGTTAATCTTGCCATTGATTTGTTCTGAAGAGAGAGAGAGGATTAAAAGTCAATTTACTCGCACTGGAACAGAGGCAGATGAGACAGACGGAGACAGAGGCAAACAGAGGAAAAAAGAGGGAGCCCAAGTTCTCTCTCCAAATGAGTTTAGTTTAATTATCATTGTCATTGTTTGAATGGAGAAGACAATCTCCAGAGAAATACAAGATAATGCGCTGCCGATGTTTATCTCTTTAGCTAACCCCAGGCCATTTATAATGAAATTTCCACTGATGTTGATTTATTGCGACAGCCATTTTATTGATTTCAGAAGCAGCTGGCTGGATAGATTTCATGACTGTGTGAGCATCGATGACAAGCGCTTAGAATAATGCACTTTTACTGTAAATCACTACCTAAATCAAGATTCTAAATTTATTTGTCATTCCAGTATACAGAATACACAGAAACGAAACACTGTACTCAGGTCCTGGTTGTCAGCAGTATTTGGCTGGCACTGAGCGCTAGAGAAGCCGCTGCACCACTGTCTAGAAATTCCAAAAACCAAATAAATGGTTTTAATGTGGACGTATTATCCTTACGAAAACAATGAAGACAAAATGGGCGTAACACCGGCTCTTCCTTGTAGAAGGCAAAGATCCTCCCAAGGTTCGGTGAAACAGCTCCACTCTCCACTATCCAACATGCATTTTGTGTTGAACAAAGATCTACACATTGCTTACAACAACTCAAAATTTCAACCAAATGTAAAACGAAGTCTAAAGGTCTTTCAACATGTGACTATACCACATCACTGGGCCATCTTATGATTGACTTTTTTTTTCTTTTTTTTTCAATTCAAACCAGCTCATCACCTTGAAAATGGTTGTCAAGGTTCAGCAGCAGAGCAGGGGCCTCCTGTTGTGTGTTTCTGATTGGCCAGTGAACCCACTGATGGCCTTGTAAATACACTGCAGTGGACTGTGACATTGGAGTAGTAACCAACATACTTAATATAAACTGTTAACCTTCAATTACTTCAAATGGATGACACGTTAAAGGAAAAACCTGATGACTGTTGTTACCATCCAGGTCAGCAGGGGTCCCCAAGAGCGCATGCATTGTTTTTCTTTGTATTATGCCATGGTAATAACACACTTTACAGAGGTACAGTTTATCTATCTGTTCTGCATACTGACTGCTATATATAATGTGTAGATTGTCTGAATGTTATGTACATATTATGCATATTTAAACACACACATCTATTGCACTATATTATCTAACTGTTGCACACAATCTATTGTTATGAATAAATAAGTGTTTTTGCATTGAAATTAAGGTGTGTTAAGGCTGTTAGTACAGGATGTCTGCCAGAGGACACAGGGCTGCACACATTAGGCCAGTGAACAGGTGTTTAATGGAGTCTGGACAAATACACTAAGACCTCTGCACTCACACCTATCTATCACGAACACACTCACACAGACATGCAGTAAACAGAAAGCGTGAATGAGAGGGAGACCTGCTGCTGACATCTATCCATCATTTCTCTCAGATACATGCCAAGGCAAAGCCTACATGAACACACACACACACCCACACACCTGCTGGTCACTTTGTGTGTTTGTGTGTGCATGTATCTCACAGAGGGAGGCCACGTAATGAACAGCAATATGGTCCATCCCAAATGATCTCCCCCTGTACACTCCACTGAAATGTCATAGGTCTGAAAGTTAATATCTCCCTACTGCAGTTTAACCTAATGACATTTCACGACTGTCCTCCTCTTCACACAGCATACGAATGATCTGATATCTTAGTTATTTCCTTTAATTGCAAATGAAACTATAAAATAAGTTATAAAATAAAAAATTAAATACATAAAATAAGCCTTAAAAATGTCAGATTTTTTTTTCAAATTTACCCAAATGAGTTAGTTTATTTCAACAACTGATGAAAACTATGACATCAGTTGGGGTTGCTAGTTTGGAAAAGCAGAGCGTGCCACTAATCGAAGTATAGATACTCTAAAACAAAAACATCATCATGTACAAACTATGATGAGTTAATTATTTCTACTTCAGGAGATTCTTTAAGTTGAGGTGGTACAGACTGTGAACACATAAAGACAAGATGCAATAAAATGTGTTATGATATGACAGAACAGCAAAACTGTCAAGTGAAGCGATAGACACTTAGCATATCGTATGTTGATGTGAGATGGAGAAAGAATCCTCTTAGAGGTTCATAGTTGGTTCATATTAGTGTAAGCGCTACTGAGGAGCGACCTAAATCTTCCTAGGAGGATGGGAAATAGTGTTTTTGAAAATCCAGGTTATGTTCCTGAATAAAGATGTAGTCATTAAATAAGAGAGATGAGATTAGTGTGAGATCCAAGTTTAAGCATGTGTTTGCAAAGATTGGACATAGGAAGTAATTACAGATTAAGTCAAGATCAGATAGACAAATCATAGGATGATAACAGATTTAGTTTCTTTTATTAATGCTAAAAAGCCAGTAATTTGTGATTTGGTCATAACAATGTTGGCTTTTTGGGGGCAGGGGTCACCACATTTGGACAAAAAGGGTGGAACCACTGGAGCCCAAGGGATCAGAAGTGAAGTAAAGCAAAAACACAAGCTAAAATAGTTGATCAGGCATTGGGTAACAAATTCATTTTACAGTCTTGTCAGTGGAAACTATTAACCACAATTACAGTGGAGCTGTCTCCTATGTGTTTTATTAAATAAGCCCAAACTCACAAAATCTGACTCAACCGGTGAGCGAGCTGTCATACAGACCTGTCAATCAAAGTCTGAAAGGGCACACATCAAAGCATCTATTTAACCTGAGATCTGATTAATGGAGGAACAATTTATAGACCAGATTAGAGGTACCATATAAAATGGATGAGACTGGAAGAAGTCCTGGAAACAATTACTGTATTTTTAGAAAGAAGCTCAATGTAAGTCCATGGAAGCCACATCTTCTTGGAGTCACTATGTGCAATGTTAACATTTTAAGATACGGCTGCATTAGCTCCATTTTGAAGCTGAGTTTCTTACCTCTTGCACCATACAAACTATGTTTAAAGTCCAACTTCATAATCCATGCCCACTTTTTAAACTAACCCCCCTGCGTATGTCAACTCTTCTACCAGTTACTACAGTGTTGTAATTCACAGTTGACAGGGCTTACCCATACCATATCCTCGTTGCCTTCTCCAGTGCACTAGCAAAGCAAATCACCAGCGTTCTCAGCTATGACCGTCATCATAATAACCAGAGTGTAACCACACCACTTCCAATTAACATAAATACTTCAAATGACAGGTGTGACGCTGTTTCTCATGACTTTATTACAGCGGCGTGGTGGCCATGTTGGGCCACAGCAGCCTGATATTCACTGTCTATCACTGTTAATTGTATGGAGAGCACTTTAATAAGCCCATAAGGTGTCAACTGAATCAGTTATCATGTGGTTAATGTCCTTTGCAGCCACATTTCTGTCATGGCTGTCAGTGCAATCAAATTAGCATGACTGAGGCACTTAGCATTAACATCAGTGTGGCTGAGTACTTTACAATTATGGAAGTGGTAATGATCGCTCAGCACCCATTATCTCTTTCTCACTCTTTCCAGCTTCTTCCTTTTCTTTTTGCCCTTACATTTCCTTTACTTTTACATCTGTTGCCTTTCTTTCTAGTGCCCATTTTCATTACACTTAATGATTGATTCCATGCCGCTCTGCCAATATATTTTGATTGCTCAAACTGCCTTTGTCAGTCACCCTCTGAAATGTGTGTGCAGATAGCAGCCGGTTCCTAATGAAGTGTCAGCAGTCTTGTGGCAAGCAACAGTTGAGCCCAAACAAATGGAAAGCACACATACACATACAGCAGCATGTCAGAAGGCTTCCCTCTTCCAGCTAATAACATGTCACTAGTGCTGACATTGCACTATCTGTTTAACCAACACTGCCGGAGTGTGTGTGTGTGCGTGCATGTGTGTGTGTGTGTGTGTGTGTGAGAGAGAGAGAGAGAGAAGAGACTGAGGATGGCAGTAGAAAATGACAGAGTTTGTGTGAAAGTGTGTGATATGATAAGAGCAGAATAAAACTGGCCATTTGGAATACACGAAGAATCGGCTTTTAAGAGCAGTAATGTCTAAGCTCTCTGCTTCAATAATTCATTCACTCCTTTTCCAGACAGTTTCTCCCCAAACACCACTTGCATATGTTTTTTTTCCCCCCCCAATATCTGTGGCTGGTTTTCATGATCTAACCCAGATATTTACAAAAATGTCACACAAATGAGTTTTCTGCAGTTACTTTGATGACATTTAACAATGTTTCCTAGATTAATTTAGAGGTTTTGATTGGTGGCAGGCGCACGTCGCATGGTGAGATAAAAATAAAAGTTAATAAAGCAGTTCAGCACTATACTTACAAATATCAAGGCAATACAGCAATATGCTTATCCTCCTGCTATTATATTACAAGAGCAACAAAGTGAAAACCCTCATGGAGACTTGAGTGAAAATAGTGGGTCCATGACTGTGATTTGTTCAGTCAAAAGGAGGATGGTATACAGATGTGTCGGTGCCCCATTGGACCTCCTTTTGGACAAAAATAGTATTACAGTCAGAGAGAGTGATTTTTTAATTTAAATGACGCCATCATTTACTCTTTTGGCAATTTAAAGGATAGTTTTTACAAGTCAAAAAAGACAGTTCATATGTAAATAAAAAGACTTCACACCTAAAAGTTGCAGTAGTGACGTGATGGTAAGTTACTCACGCCATGATCTGTTCAGAGTTACTAAAGGTTTGTGTGCAGCTTCAACATGACCAGACTGTGGTGATGTTCATCTCTTTTAATACTTTTTAACCTCACTTTTAAACGAGGTAAAATACATCTCGGTAGCAGATGTTTTGGCATTGGTGATGTTTGTCATGCATGACAAGAGATACACAAAACTTGATGTTACTTTCTAAACTCTTTGCTTTTAAATACACAAACATGCGTGTAAAGGGTGACACAACACAAACAAGATAAAAAAAAAGTTGTTCCTCGCCATTGAATGCAATTATCCTTACGATGAAGTGGTGACATGTCAAGGGTGTACTCTACCTTTTTTTTTTTTTTTTCCCTGAATTAAGGTCTATGCAGGACTTCATTTCTTTATATATAAAGCAAAAACCCTGCATATCATTACCTCTGTGGGTCCTAAATCTTAAGTACTGTATTTGACAAAACTTCAAATCTACTGACTGAAACTTGGGAAACATTCATACTGATTTTGTGCTAACTCACATTGTATATCTGCCGGAATTTCCCTAGGAAATTAAAACTGTGACCCACTGATGAAAACGCAAAGTCATGAGGATATTTACATACAATCTTGGTCAAATTCATCAAGATATTTCACTATGGACAAATGTTTTGGACTAACAGACCATGCATGCTATCAATAACCCCGGCTACTGAAGCAAATATAGAACAACATTAGCACAAGGTCAGAGAAAGGACACAAACCCCAGTCACTAAAGTCGGATCTGCAAAATGTTCATTAAGTATATCGGCCTCTACAATTATTTCTTGCTTCACTTATTAACAGGCAGACTACTGTGTGTGTCCTTAGTGGGCAGCGGCATAGGACACAAATTGCTGCACAATGTAGATTATAAATGTGCAGTGGGAAGGGTACAGTGCCAAGACTAACCTTTCTCATGACAAACTGTTTGATGATTGCATCTAGATGGGGTGTGAGTACACACTAGTGTTTTTAATTTTTTGTCAAAAAAGTTCAGTAACTATAAAAACATGTTAAAAGCTGCTCCAAGTACATGCACTAAGCTCAGATTTTAGGTGATATTTTTGTTTTGTTTTTTTGAGTAAAGGGAGACTTTTAATAAAAATGCTCCTTCAAATATGCACACGAAAATCAATGACAAACACTTCAACATTTTGACATTTTTAACTGAAAGAGTGATTCAGGGACTTTCAGGGTTTATTTGTGAATATATTTATGGTTTAAAGTTTTATTGTTCGCTTTGTGTCATGGACAGTTTGACAACAAATGGGTACACAGCAGAAAAAATACCTATGAAAAAGCCAACTTTTTTTGGGTCTTGAGTCGAGTTGATTATATGTGCTTGTTAAGGCTGAATATCCCTGTGTGAGAAGTTACAGTCAAATTAAAATGCCCACAGTGAGCACATACAATGTCATTTTAGTCAGGGCTACAGCCTTTGAGTTTATTTTTTGTGGTGCGAGTCTATGTATTTGTGTCTGTGTTTGTGGCACATCAAAGTCATCATTAGCAGAGAATATTGTGTCACACAGGTATATGCTCACACACACATACAAATGCAAAAACCCTAGTGCTGCCATCATTAGCTAGGGAAACAAATACACATGCAGTGTCTTTGAGCTCTTTGTTTGCATTTCTTGTGGCTGTGCCAGATGTCCTAAATTACACAGTGGAGGAAAATCACTGCAAGGCGGAGAGGTGTTTTATGTTTTTAACTTCCTGTTTGTCTCTTTCGCTGTGACCCCTCTTCTTGTTTGTGGTTGTTTCTACTTGTAGCATATGGTTACGGTCCAATGCTACCATGCTAGTTTAAAAATTCGATGTGTAGGATTAGTGTGTGCCCTGTGTGTTATGTTAACTTTTGTGTTGGGATCTGCATTCTACTGACAGATGGTTGCTTGTTGATGTTCGTTACCTCCATTTCTATGCTAACAACCATCTGCATTACCTACATCTATGATAACAGCTTGTATATCGATTTCAACGCAGAGAACTCAGGCTGCTTTTTATGAACAAATTCTCACCCCCAAGCCTCTACTAACTAACATTAGCTTAGAAATGAAATTAGCTACTTGAATAAGTCCACTTGCACAAATGAATATTGCAAATTAAGGTTGCATTGGGTTGGAGCTAACTACTGTAGGTGTCCTTACCTAACTCCATTTCCGAGCTGATGTCTGTTTGAGATGCCTAAATCCAAAAGTTGCTTTTTTCACTCCCTAGTTCCTCGGTGTTTCTTTTCTGCCACTCTACAGCAGCGGTGTGTGATCTTAAGGTTAGAAATTGAGTCATTAAAGGTCAATCAATGCTCAGCTCCCAGAACAAACAAAACTGAATGATCTTTTGGAAAATTATAAAAATATAAAAACAGCATCCCATGAAATAATTAAAGTCAATTATTTTCATTTAATAAAAAGAAAATAGAACATTAGTTAATGAGCCAGCTCCCAGCCAAAGAACGTCTGAGATGATGCAACATACACCAATGATATGAAAGTGATTAAAGTGTTCGCTTCCTGTTCCTTAAGTGTACATGATCACAAAGGTTGAGAACATTGTGTGGGTGGATTAAAGAAGGGAAATAAGGTCTGAATACAAAAATCATAAACTAGTACTGTTTTTTTTTTTTTTTTTTTTTTTTTTTAATGTTAATTAAGATTATTTTTTACAATAATTCTTGACCTTATTTTCCTGCTCTTTTTTTTTTTTTTTTTTAACCTCCTTCAGATGAGATTGGTTCTGCAAGATCTGCGAAAACAGCCGTCAGACATAGTCTATTATTTCCTGATTGGAATGTCTTAAAAATCTAATTTCAATGTCATATTGTTCAGTTGTGTATGGATATTGATTCAATTAAGGTTTTAGTTGTGAAAGAACTGAAATCTGTAAATTAGATTCACTTCTCTGATTGGAATGAACGGGGCAGGATCTGACACTAATCTTGTAAATGGGCGGGGCATTGGAGAAACCATGTGACACTGAAACAGGGTTCATTAGTAAGTGAACTGTTGTGTTCTTTGTCCCAGTACAACATAGACTGCAACACAAATTTTTGGGTTTTCTCCTGTTTCTTATTTTGGATGTGAGAGGAAATGTGTAATAATAAGAATAATATTGTTTATATATATATTTTTTTCTCTCTCTCTCTTCCTCTGATGGGATGATCACTGCTTTGCTGGGGCTATGACTAACTATGTACTTGCATTCATTCATGGGGGGTGCTGGAGCCTATCTCAGTTGCATTTTGGGAAAAGGCAGGGTACACCCTGGACACGTCTCCAGTTCATCACAGGGTTTACATAACAACCAGTCCCACCTATGGGCAATTTAGGTTAACCAACTAACCCATAAGAATCCAGTGTGACATTTGTGTTAGTTCCCAAATGAATTTTTCTCTATATTTAACCATCCCTAAGTGGTTTATGACCATTTATTGTAATAATATCTTCTGTATCTTGTGTTTTTTCAATAAAAAATCAGGTATTTTCCAACATTTAATTCACTGATCATGTCGATGTTCATAAAAGCTCAGAGTACAGTTGAGGGTTATTATATCAAAAATAGAGAAAACTGAAGAAAATATGACTTTTTCAGCAAAATTTCTCATCAGCTGAAAATAAACCCAATGTGTCCATCCACTGTCATTGATTCAACTCCATGGGTTTTACCAGTGAATCAATGTTGTAGAAGACGACAGTGTTTCCACGATAACTACGGAGCCTCTGAATGTCCAAATGGATCATATCTGATGACCATGAAAAGATGACAAACTGCATTTTTCAACAATTATTTACATGAATTAGTGGATCAACA
>JAPTMW010000002.1:1443800-1457695 GCA_029822955.1 Ostorhinchus angustatus
ATTGGGCTTTTTTTGTGTCCATATTGAATTTTTCATGTGCATTTGTACAACATGTCTTGCCTAAATGAAATTGATATTGTTTTATTGGGGTTGGGTCAGTTTTCCATAAGGAGGGGTCAGAATTCTATAATAGAAAACTTACCCGTGAGTCTCTCCACGGGGGTCACTTTCTATCTGACACAGGCTCCAGCCATTTTGGCGCCACTTTCACTTTAAGATCGGCGCGTACTCATTCTGCGGGATGTGCAGTATGGATGTGGGAGTCGGGGTTTTTTTGTTGAATTATTTGACCCGACCCAACCCACCCCACAAATAAACTGATTTTCTTTTCACCCGATCCAATCCGTGAGTAACCCCCTGTTCACGCATCACTAACGGCACAGAATGCACATGGACGGACCTGTCCACAGACGCACTGCAGTAGTGGCAAACATACGGCCCACGGGCCAAAACGGAGCTTCAGCAGATAAACTGTTCGCTGTACCAGTGATTGTTCAACATAACATTAAATATCTAGTTGTGGTTATGCAATACTAAAAAAAGAGTTTGCACTACAATTACAGTTACACATGCACACTACATTTCAAAACCAGGATTCATCAGGTTTAGTTTGTGAAAGAGTGGCTCAGGGAGCACATGGCATCATTTACACACATGGATTGGCTGCCAAAGAGTCCAGACTTGAGCTCCATTGAGAATCGTTAGGATGTGCTGGATAAGACTGTGTGCCGTGGTCCAACTCTGCCATCATCAATTCAAGATCTTGGTGAGAAATTAATGGAACTGCAGACAGAAGTAAATTTGCATAAACACAGACATTTGCATAACCATTGTATGGCATAAATGCTAAAAGCTTTAAGTGGTCCAGCCAAGTATTATATATGTACATGAATATTAAGAACAAAAGGCGAGAAATGAAAAGAAGAAAAGTTAACTGCTGTAAAATAGAAAATGTATCTTTGAGCTAGTAGATCAATTGAGTTAAATTTATTGCAGGGCATACTGGTATCTTTACTAACCAGATTTACTAAGGCAGTGCAAATTAGCAAGGACACAATCCAGAAGCAGCGCCTCAGGGAGTGGACACTTTTTGCAGGTGATTGTCTAACTCAAAATTATGCACACAGATGGAGCTAAGTCATTTCCGTAATGACCTGCTCTGGTCTCCAGAGTCATATTGCACATAGACGCACCTGATGAAGGCTCAGGGATTTTATCTAATCCTAAAGTAAAACAATTAGGCCCCCGTCTACTCCTTCATATACGGTCTATCCGACTGACACGAAAACAAGTTCTTTTGTAGGAAACATTACTTATTAGGTGTGGAAAAAAGTGAACTGCTGTTGTCATTTCAATAATCAGTCTCTGCCTTCATACTGCTAAAAGACTCTCTGCATCAGCTATTTTTCATCTCTTTTATTATTTTAATTGTTCATATTCAGATTGATAAGAATAATGACTGTAAACTATAGACATATATAGAGCATTTATAAAGGATTTGATTTTTCTTCTTGCCTTTGTCACACAGAAAATAAAATATTTTACTGAACTCATTTTCTTTCACCAGTCATAAAATATGTTACTATTATTGGCTGCTGAAATGAAGAGTGTGCCTCGGTGGTGCTGAAAGACACACAGCAGGCAGCAGCAACTATTTCTCATTTCTTTTATTATTCTCATTATTCATATTCTTATTAGTAGCAATAATATCATAAAAAGTATCAAACAAAAATAATGGGAAAAAGTGAGGTCCCCTGGTACAATCCATAGTAATAGTTTGAGCACGGCAAACAGGGACTATTCTCCCTGAATTATCTACAAAACCAATCATTAAATGAAATGCATTTTTAGGATCTTTTTTTTTTTCAAAACCACTCAATACCACAAATTGTCTGATTTATTGGTTAACATCAAAGCTGTAATTTAGAAAAGAAAATCTCTCCAATATTCTTGGATTATTTTAGGTATTTTACGTCACATATTGGTAACTTACAATAACAAAACACACACGTTTATCCCCTTTAGAGGTTTAATCGTTTTAAAAATGATTTAGATGGTCTTAACTACAACTCTAGTGTTGTATAATTCCAATGAAACTGGTTATGAATGTTGCTTAAGGCCTCGGTCACAAAGATTCTTAAGAACGATGGGTTCATGCGAATCTCCTAGTTCATACAAAATTTGGAGTTCATAGTCATTCGTGGAGGGAGCATTGGTTTCTTACAGACATCTTACAAAGTTGGTACGGCTGCTGTTCAAATTGCAAAGCAACTTGAGGCCTCTGTGAGGAAAATTACAGTTATCACGTTCTTTGTTCATCTTCACTCTACCCTCCTTTGTTTCACCCTGTTTTTTTCTGTAGGTAACAGAATAAAGTAAAAAGGTAGAAGTTAGAGGAACACTGATCGATGAAGTAGTGTAATGTCAAGTCAAATGATTAAAATATGACCCAGCATGTATTTTATGCATTTGGGATCATGCACTGTCCATGGTGCTGAATGACACATTCCTGTAGAATATGTGGAGAAACTGACCAGCACTGTTAAACGTGATCAAAATTAGGAGACATAAAAAGACATCAGATGAAGACTTTTGAAGTAGAAGGTACAAGAATAAAACAAAGATGCACAAGCATTGGAACTGAACATGAAAAACACTAACCGTCCGCCACAGATGGCCTAACCCTAACTGTCCGTTACACACATTCTCTCCATCATCCTGATCCTCATCACTCTGTGAACTCTGCATTATCTCCCTCCAGGTTTTGTGTTGTTTCTTCATGTTTATTTTTCTGTTAATAAAGCACTTTCCCTTCAGCACCGTGCATTTGAGTCCAGTCATTCACTCGGTCTCACTCTAAGAATGCCATGAATGCTGCACAAATGACATACTACTGCATATAGGAACACCTTATGTTGACCCCTAAAGGGGCCCGTAAAGAGAACGTAATGTGTTCTTGCTATCTACTTGCAGCCGGGGTTCTGGAATGTCCACCTGATCCATGAATGTCGTGCGTTGTTCTTAATTGTCTCTCAAGCATTCGTTAGGGCGCCCTACAAAAGGGATTTCACAGCCCGTTTGTAGAAAATCTTGCACAAGATCATCCACCCGGCTACAAACGTAGGAATGCTCTATGAACTCTCCATTCTTATAAGGCCACTTTGAGAAGGTTGTACGAAATGGTCCATAAATTGTTCACACGGTGTTCACAGCTGTTACTAAGGGGATTTGTGAGCTAGGCATAAGTGAAAAATGTTCTAATTACTACATCTTTATTTTTTATAAACATTATGAATGTTCTTTGTAATTCAATGCCTGTAGCTTAACATGCTTTGTTGATTGGGTTTATTTGCATGTGTTACAATTAGAAATGGCATCAGTACACATATTCTATACTCAACAAAAAATACAAATACTAAAAGTATAGATATAAGTATATTAAAAAAGTATATACCTCAAATCATCAGATTTCAGTCAATGTACCTGACCATTTTCAGCTTGTTTCACTCAGAATATTATTACTCCTAGCAAACACTAGGGATGTTATGGTGCAGGCGTCATGGTGCAGTACATGGTATGGCCATGACGAAGATGACAAATACATCTGTCATTCAGATTAATACAGACACTCTACAGCCATTGAGGCAAATGTAGCAAGACTGAAACCCAGCATGTGATGGTAAATCACTACAGCTTCAGAAATCACTACTGCTTTACACAAGTTTAGCTCAAACAAGAGAGAGTGAAAGTACACTGGATGTAGCTAGTGTCCTAGTATCACTATGTTAACTATAGTTACTAGTTTGCAAGAAGACTCACCTTATGCTTAGAGTAATCTGTATGTAAGCAATTTATATTTGAGATTTTTTTATTGCTTTTTCTGTATTTTACTGTATTGTATTGTACTGTGACTAAAAAACCAAGCTACATGCCAAGTGATTAATGCAGACATGCTCTTTCCAGTGACATCACTGTTTTTATGGGAGACCTTGAAATACATGAAAAGTATGGATTTGAAATAAAGATGTGAAATTACTTTTTTCATGTTTAATGCATCAAATCAGGACATTTTGGATCTTTTAGAAAAACACTTAGTCACCCCAATAATAGTCCAACACAAAAAATAAAAATTACATTTTAACAGATCTCATGTGCCCCAATGTGAAGACACCCCCCAGCAAAATTGCTGTGAGATACAAAACATTTTTAACAAGAAAATATGTAACTGTGGATCTTCTTTTAGAGAAGTTAAAGACATCAAGTGCTTTAAAAAAAGATCTGAAATTTTCATCCATTTACCATGTCATTGTCATTGCTGTTGGTTGTCAAATTGTTGTTGTTTGAATTGTCTCTGTGAGAGAAACCATTCCCCCCTGGAGACAAATAAAGAGCTTGTACTTTGTGTTAAGAAGTACACCATGTTGTTTAATAAGTCAACGGAACAGAGTATAGTTTTCCTTGGATAGAAGCAATAAAGGTCAGTGAAAACAAGCAAGACTGAGCAAAAGACATAGTGTTAGCAGTTTCAGATTTGACCATGCAAGACGGACATGTCCACACAAAGGAAGAGTGAGAGACACTAGTGAAGTGACTAGCCCTGCAGATTGTGTGGTGAAAGAAGTTACTTTGCAGCCTTCACTGACTTACACATGATTTTCAAGTGACAGGAAGGCTGAGACAAGCGAACACGCTCGAACTCACCCTCCCACACACACAAATACACACTGGTGTCTCTTTAATCACACACATGCACATACAAACAGTGACAGTAAAACGACAGGACACGGTTTGTAGGCTGAAGGGACAGTTAAGGACAAGATAGTGACAGGTGTCTAATGGAAAATGGACAGAGTCAGAAAGAGACGAGGGAAGACTGTAAAGGAAAGTGTAGAGGGAAAAACCATCGCAACAGAAGAAGACAGATGTGATGAATGAAAGAAGGATGGGGAAAAAAGAGAAAAAAAGAAACTGACAGGTGCCAAACTAGTCAGACAATCACATCTGATCTACATGCCACGACACATTTTCATCCCTGCATCTCTATATGGAGTGTACGTGTCTGCTCGCATTGAGCTCCGTCTGACAACCACTGACAAAACAAAGACAACAGTTTGTGATTCTTCAGCACAGAGAGACATGGATCTGCTGAAACGGAAACTTCACACAACCCCATGGACAGCTTTTTAGGAACAAATGGTCATTTTTCTCTACTTGACCATGCACAATAGTAAAGTTAGGGTTTACTATTAGTGGTGGATGGTTTTGGGGATGTAGTTTAACCAGCTGTTTTTCTAGTAGGAGTAAGTTAACACTATTTACAGACTGAGTCATAACATGTTTTGGTAATTTTTCTAAAATACTGATTTCAATTTAAAACTACACAGTTTTACTCCATCCATCCTTGCATCCATCCATCCATCTTCTTTCGCTTTATCAGGGTCAGGGTAGCGGGGGCATCAGCCTCAGTAGAGAGACCCAGGCTTCCCTCTCCCCAGCCACCTCTACAAGTTCCCAGACCAGCCAAGAGATGTAATCCCTCCAGCATGTCCTTGGTCAGCCTCGGGTCTCCTCCCAGTTAGACATGCACGGAACACCTCACCAGGGAGGTGCCTGGGAAGCATCCTGATCAGATGCCCAAACCACCTCAGCTGGCTTCTCTTGATGTGAAGGAGCAGCAGCTCTACTCTGAGCCCCTCCCAGATGGCCGAACTCCTCACTCTATCTCTAAGCAAGCCATCCTGCGAAGGAAACTCATTTCCATTGGTTGAATTCGTGATCTTGTCCTTTTGGTCACTACCCACAGCTCATGACCATAAAAGGAAATAAAGATGGGGGCACACGGTTGTACAATGGTTTCCATGGCTCTCAATAGTGAAGTGTGTTTACATCTTTAAACTCCATTTTGAACTCAAACTCTTCTGAGTTTTTTACTTGCCACACTTGCCCTGATAGACTGAGTTACAGCTCAACCAAACTCATAAAGCTCCAGAATGGTTTTACAAGTTCACTCAATCCCACACTCAGAGCCCAGCTGGGTTACAGTGGCACAGAGTCAAGCGGAGGCGGTGCAAGTGAAAGCAGAAGAGGGAAAAACGAGCTGCATGCTACCCAAGCTAAAGGCTAATGCTAACAGACCTGCAATTCCCTCACGCTTCATGACCAACATTCGCTCACTAGAGAACAAAGTGGACTTAATCCAGCTGCATCTCAACTCTCAGCATGAAATGAGGAACTGTTGTTTGCTTATGTAGACAGAAATGTGCCAGACACAGCCTTCTAGCTTGACAGACTAAGCCTCTTCAGAGCCAACCGGAGCTATCTGTCAGGCAAAACCCAGGGAGGAGGCCTGTGTGTTTATCTCAACAAAGGTCGGTGCATGAACAGTTCTCTTATCAAAAGCCACTGCTCCAAGTCTGTTGAATATTTATCCATCAGATGCTGACCCTAACATCTTCCATGAGAGCTGGCCGTTTACATACTCCCAAGCACCAGTGCTAACTTGGTGGTAGCGGAGCTAAGCGGCTACATCAGCTCCCTGCAAAACAAGCACCCAGAGGCACTCTATGTTATTGACTTGTTAATGACTTTAATCTGACGGACATTTTACCCAGTTTTCACCAGCATATCACCATCCCAACCTGTGGTAATAACACACTGAGCAAAGTGTATCCAAACATTAAATATTCATATAGAGCCATCCCCCACTCCCATGATGGCCTCTCAGACCATGTCTCTGTCCTTATGGCTCCTAGATACCTGCCTGTACTGAAAATCAGTAAGTTGGTACACTGTGTGGCCAGATGATGCAGCGTATGTTTTGCAGGATTGTTTTGAATGCACAGACTAGCAGATTTTCAGGAAGGCAGCCATTTGTTAGGGAGAAGTGAACCTGGAGGAGTATGCTGCATCAGTCACTGGTTACATCAGGAAGTGTACTGAGGACGTCACCATTAGAAAGATTGTTATTTTCTGAGCTAACAAGAAGCCTTGGATGAATGCTGAGGTTCTAAGAACACGTGGCATGGCTTTCAGGTCTGGTAATGAGCAGCTACTCAGGGAAGCAAGGAGAAATCTGACAACTGCACTGCAAATTATTTGGTTCTTACTGTAGCAGGTGACACCACAGGGTGTCACTATTTCCCCATTCTACATACAGCAGGACAGAAAAATGCAGCTGTTTTCCAGCAATCTGGACAATGTTGACTCATTGACAGTGGATGAGTGGATTGGGCAAATGGGAGACTTTGCAAAAACACAAGGGCAAACTGAAAAAGAGCATGCCCAGATATTGATGATGTTTGATCACCTAGAGGCTGCTTCCCGAACTGAGATAAAGTTGCTGGTAATCCAAAGAGAATGTGTGGAAGCTATTTTTGTTGTTGTTGTACGCACTCACAAATGTCATTACAGTGCAGGTTTTATAACCATAAACAATTAGAGGGTGAGTCATTCATTGATTTTTCACATTCTTCAATGGACTTATGGCTTAGATTGTCGAAACAGATGAACAGGCTGCTTCAAAATCTTGTACAGATTTATGTGACCAGTTCTATGATGGTGTTAGAGATCAGGCACTGAGAATAAGACTGAGAGATCTGGTTACCCACAGTGGACCATCTGTGATGTTAGAAGTGAAGCCATAAAGTGGATGGTGCAATTTGAAAACCAGCCTTCTAGACATAAATCTAATAGTTCAGTCTGTTCTTGTGAAACTGCTGTGTCTCAACCTTCAGAATTTGGTGAGCTGGTGTTTTTGTTAAAAGCTCAGCAGACTCGGCTAGAACTGGTCATGAAGGCGTTGAGCCCGAGAATCCCGGGTATCGGGTTGCGGCAGGGGAGATATGCCTCCCATACTTACCTCAATCCGTAAGCTGGGGGGTCCAATCCGAGAGACGCACCCCTCTCAGCTTTCTTGTCCCAAATGCACCGCGACAATGTCACCCGTGCACCCCCAATGTGCCCCTCCACCCCCACCTAGGAGAGTGTCTGGTGACTGCTGCCAAGGAGTTCCCCATTCTGGAAAACAATGCTATTTCAGTTCCGTTCCCTTTCTCCACAACCTATCTATGCGAGGTGGGCTTTTCAAGCATGACTGCTACGTATAAAGATGAAAAAAGAGAGACTCAGCTGTTGAGGAAGATTCAGGTGTGTCTTTCAATTCCTGCAAGAATATCAGCTTTGAGTTCAACTAAAATGTCCAGGCTTCACACCGAGTAAGTAAATTGAGACTAGATTTGCTTTATATTTCAATAAATATATTTTCTGTGACATTTTTTGTTTGGTTTTGTGCCTTGTGATTTTTCTAATGTAAAATATGTGCCATGGCTCAAAAAAATTGGGAAACACTGTTCTAGAACACACAATTTTCGGCACAGAAAAACAGCTGATGGGAAGCCAATTTTTTTTTTAGATTCGAGCAGAGTCTGCATATGGCTGTAATTGCCCTACCTCTATTAAATGGATGAGGCCGCACAACTTCCAAAGCCAGCGGGAAACTACAACCTGCCAGTGTGCAGAGGCAGACATTGGTGGGGGGTTTGCAAGGCTCCAATAACAAAACAATGACAGCAAATAATCTAGTTGGTGAGTGCTTGGAGGAGGAGGTGGATTTTGTAGGGGCCAATGTTAACTGCTTTTTGGATAGTGGGTCCGTGGTCACTACTTTAACAAAAAAAACCCAAAAAACACTTTTCTCACATACCTGATAAAGAGCTTAAAGACCATAGTTGGTTGGGTTAAAAGGCTGCAAATGGGTTAAAAATCCCTTACCTTGGTTACATGGAGTTTGACATGACTGTGTTAGGGGTGTCACTTCCACAGCAGGGGGTATTGATAGTTGAAGACCCTGCTGACAGTTATGTGAAACAAAAGATGTATGTACTTGGGATAGTAGGAATGCATGTGTTTAACACCTTTTCTTTAAATTGTACAATCAACATGGCCCTGACCTGTGGGAGTCACCAGTGGTCAAGTCAGCACCAGGGGGGTAGAGGAGAGCCCTCAGATACTGTCAGATGATGGAGGCCATGGCCAACTCCCCTGACTCTAATCCTATCAGACTGAAGGGTAAGAAACCTTTTTATGTCGCAGCTGGCAGCCTTTGCTATGTTCCAGTAACACGTCCACAGATGCCCACAAAACAATCGATTTATTTGTTGAACCCCTTGGTTCTAAGAAAGGTTGTCTACCTGAGGGTTTGCTAGTTTCTCCCTGTTTAGTGAAGGCTGACAGGGGGACAGCATTCATGCCCATTACTAATGCTGGTCACTCAGATATGTGATAACACCTCATAGAGTAGTAGCTACAGTTCAAACTGCCACTGTGGTATCAGTTGATTCTCAGATAGAAGTTTTAGTTGATTCCCAAAGTTGTACAGCATGTATTTCTACTCAAGAAAGTGATGTTGTTCAAACTGATTTGGACTTACCTGAATTTGAATATCTGCCGGGAAGAGAAAAACAACAGGCAAGGGAGTTGTCACTGAAGTACAAAAGACTGTTTGCCAGAGATGACCTAGATGTGGGCAGTACCAACTTAGTAACACATGAAATCCAGTTATTAGATGGTACACCTGTACAGTAGCCATATAGAAAGAACCCTCCTTCCCAGTATGAATTAGCACATACTCACATTCAGCAGCTTTTACAGAGTCAGATCATCAGGGAAAGCAGTAGTCCATATGCATTCCCTGTTGTTTTGGTACTAAAGAAAGATGGTGCCTTGCATAAGTGTGTGGACTACAGACAGTTAAATTCCAAAACAAGAAAGGATGCTTTTCCCTTACTGAGGATTGATGAATCTCTGGATGCTTTGGCTGGAGCACAGTGGGTTACAACATTAGATTTGGCTAGTGGGTACAGTCAGGTAGAGATGGCTGAAAAAGACCAAGCAAAAACTGCTTTCTGTACTCTTTTTTGGATTATTTGAGTTCAACAGCATTCCTTTTGGTTTATGCAATGCACCTAGTACTTTTCAGTGTCTCGTGTAGTACCTTTTTGGAGATTGCAGGTACCAGTTATTGCTATTGTATTTAAATGATGTTATTGTTTTTTCATCATCTGTAGACCAATACCTGCAACTTTTAGAGCCGGTTCTATCTCGGTTACAAACCCAAGGGCTAAAAGTGAAGCTTTCACAGTGCCAGTTTTTTCAGAAGTGCATTGACTAGTTAGGCCATGTGGTATCAGCTGAGGGAGTCTCTACAGAGCCAGAGAAAGTAACTGCAGCACAAGAGTGGAAACGCCCCACTAACCTGGCTGAGCTCTGATCATTTTTGGGGTTTGCCAGTTACAGTATCATAGGAGATAGGTGGTTTCTCTAAAATGGCTGCACCTTCATTTAGTAGCTAGGCTGTTCCGCTGGGTAAAAAGGGAAAAACCCCCAGAGACACCTTTAAGTGAGTTCTAAGATCCTGAGTGTGAGCAGAGTTTTAAACAACTTAAAACTGCCTTAACAACAACGCTTGTTCTCACCTATGCATACTTCCAGATGCCTTTTGTGTTGGAAGCAGATGCAGGCCACGAAGGGTTAGGAGCAGTTCTTCTCAAAGAGCCTGGGGGTAAGTTACAACCAGGCTCACAAAATGCTAATGCAGACACCCTGTCCCATCAACATGCCACCATTCAGGAGTCAGAGGTTAGTTCAGGTGAAGGGGCTACTGGAGTACAGGAAGAGATCAGTGTGCTGCCTGGGTTAACAAGTTCTGACCTCTGCACCTTACGGCATCAGAACCCAAGTATTGGCCCTTTTTTGGAGTACTGGAAGCGGGGTAGGATGCCAGATCCTAAAGAGTGGAGAGCACTTACTAAGGGCTCTAGGGAGATGGTGTGGCAGTGGGGCTGTTTCAGACAGAGGTCGCATCCATTCTGATCAAGGGTGAAATTTTGAGAGCAATTTGGTCCAACAGTTGTCTAAATTGTACAAGATAGACAAAAGCCACCCTCAGGGGAACGAGCCATGTGAGTGATTTAATCACACTTTACATGATTTGTTGAGAACTCTCCCACCTGAACAGAAATGCAGGTGGCCTCGGCATCTTTCACAAGTCACGTTTGCATATAATACCACAGTCCATCAGACAACTGACAGGGCATCCTACTTTATAATGTTTGGGAGAGAGCCACGTTTGCTTGTTGATTTTCTTGTAGGTATTGAAACTGAGGCAGATCTTCCCTTAGAGGAGTGGGTAGAGGGGCACCAAAAGTCCTTAGCTACAGCTTTTGAGACTGTACAGAATAGGGTGGACAGTAAAATAGCTCAGAGGGACTCACAAAATCAGGCTTTGTGTACTGCCCTAGATTTTGAACAGGGGGATCTTGTGTACATTCGGAATCACTCCATCTAGGGGAGAAGTAAGCTCCAGGATTTTTGGGACCCATGTCCTTATCAAACAGTCTGGCCACCTCCTTCACGAGGAGTGGTGTACTCAATAGCGCCTGCAGGTCAGAAGTACATACGTAGGGTAGAGTTGAGGAATGTCCCTGAATCTAGAGGGGTGGAATGGACAGAAGGTGGGGAGGAGCTGGGAAATACTTTGACTGAAAGTTGGGTAAATGCTGAGGTAGTTATCAGAGAGTGATAATGCAGGTAATTTGTAAAATGATGTAATGTTTAATGTTGAACTTCTTCCAGGCCAACAACCCACTGAGGAAACTAGTACATCCTTAGGTTTTGAGCCTTCGGAGGCCAGCAAGGACAATTTCCTGTGGGTGGCCAGGGTGTTTGCTGGGCCCATGTGTGTGTTGTTTGAGGAGTTTTGACCAAGTATGTGGTAAATATTTTGATCTTGTGCTAATTGTTTTATAGATACATCTGTCTGACTTTTAAATGTCTCTTGTATGACAGGGTCTGATGGTTTTAAGGAAGACAGAATGAATAAATGGGCTTGACTGGGTTTGGGAATCGAGGCCACAGGTATGCAGAGTTTTAATCTGTTTTTAGAGTTTGAAATATTAAAGTTACTTTAGCACTGGGTAATTCTGTATTTTTTTTTTTTTTTGCAGTTTATGTACCACTACCTGCTGTCCCTTAGACATACGTTTCATTTTGGTTGTTTGGTTTTAGTTAGTAGGGCTCATGTGTTTTGTTTCCATCACACACTGTGTGAATGGCAGACTAACTAACTTTAATCTTTTTATTTCTGTTTGTATTGTCTTTGTCTTGGGTCACTTCCCTTTAACCAGATCTATAGTGCCCGTAGCCGGATAACTTTTGAACCCAATCGTACACGACTGAGTTCATCTGCGGGACCCTACTTTTTCTGTGTTTATTTTGGGGTGAAGTGAACAGTATTTGCGGGTTTGTCCACTTTATTCAATTGATGGTGTATTTAGTTCGGGTCTGAGTTTCTGTAATGTAGTCTCATGGATAAAGTATAGTGGGAACAGTCCATTTCTTTCTGATAATAAATATTGTTTAACTTCATTCTTCTGTTGTATCTTCACGTTCTCAGCCATAACATTTCTAAGATTAAAAAAAAGCCTCAGCTTTAGAGGTCTTAGATAATTTATCTTGTTTTAAGAGTTATTTTCTAATTTGTGTGTGTCCATACATATATAGACATGCTTATTTCTAGATTTAACAATCTTAATTCATGAAATCTTGTCAAGTGAAATTATCTTGGTGCATGGACAGATATTTCAGTTGTTTTTGGTACCCTTTTCCTCGGATTTAGTATTTTTGTCTTGGTTTTTAGACACCCCTTCTTGCAGTGTGGCATCAAAAGAGCAAAGGCCTCTTATACCCAGAAAATCAAGGGTCATTTCTTCTCAAAGGACCCTGGCAGCCTGTGGAGGCACATTAAGAGCTTCATGGATTACAAGAACAAAGGGATGAAGTCCCCTCGGGATCCTTCTCTTCCTGATGCTCTTAATAATTTCTTTGCTTGCTTTGAGGCCTCAAACACTTCCCCCTGCACCCGCCTCACTCCCTCTCCTGAAGAGCTGCCACTCAATGTCACCACGGAGGTTGTAAGGGGATCACTGTGGAGAGTCAACCCCTGAAAAGCTGCCGGCCCTGATAACATCCTGGGTCAGGTCCTGAGTGACTGTGCACACCATCTCTCAGGGGTGATGGCGGACATCTTTAATACATCCCTCTCACAGGCAAGGGTGCCAACCTGCCTCAAGGCTGCCACCATCATCCCCATCCCAAAATCATCAGTGGCTTAAGACCTTAATGACTATTGACCAGTGGCCTGTTCATATTTGGCCTAAGCCCATCCGTACGTAACTGAGTGTTGGATTTCCTGACTAACAGACCCCTTTTAACAGACCCTTTTTTCTAAAGCCAAAAGTTTCAGTGAAAAAAAATGTTTCTATAAACCAAAGTGGTTGTATTTAGTCTGACCTTCCTTTTACACTTAACATGTCTTTAATCCTTTTGTTCAGACAATATGAAAGTATTGGCATTCATGCTCTGATGATTTTATTCCAGGTTTCATTCAACACATGCCAGATGTTTCTAACAGTTTTTGCTACTTCTTGTCATGGAGTCAGGGGTCACACTAAATACTGACTTTAACCTTAAGAACACATTTAGTCCCATTTTTCATGTGTCTTTTAAGGCTGTGCATATATGTCCTGCATTGTCTTTTTGTATCTGAAGAAAAAAGACTGAGAAATAAATATGAATGTTCATTTCAACACTGCAAAAACACCAAATCTAAAACTTTTGCACAGTAGTGTACATGTCTGCATGCTTTGAGCACATACATGCACCTCTCACACACAGCTTAAGTACAATGTATCACTCTCTACTTAAGAAATGTCATTCCTGTATTTACTTAAAGCATATTTTCTGTGCTTTTATTTATACCAGACTCTAGAATAGAATAGAATAGAATAGAATAGAATAGAATAGAATAGAATAGAATAGAATAGAATAGAATAGAATAG
>JAPTMW010000002.1:1501058-1520411 GCA_029822955.1 Ostorhinchus angustatus
CATCCATCCATCCATCCATCCATCCATCCATCCATCCATCCATCCTCAGAACAGCTCAGTCCTTCTGAGGGTTACTGGCATGCTGAAGTCTACCCTTCCTATCTTCTGGCAAAGGCAGGTAACCCTGGATGTGTCGCCAGTTTCCTTTAACAATCAGTATTTTTTGAGGCATTTTAGTTCCTAAAACCCATCATCTGAGAGGGAAAGGTGAAGCTAAAGGCTTCCTGGTCTACTTCTGGATTTTGAGCTGGGCTGCTGGAAAGTTAAAGACCATAAAATTAGTTTGGAGTAATAAATTGTTTCAAGTGGCTGAGGGGTTCTTGCCTGGACAATCAATTTTTGGATGAAGTTGCTAACCATGCTATGCTGCTGTGGCTTTCCCTGAGTCAATGTAATGCTCAGCGGGATCTGTGTGTATGTGTGTGTGTAGGTATATTGACACTGGGGTGTCTGGTTGAGTAATGGGGGCGTAGCAGAGTTTAGATGGCTTCTATCCACCTTCCTATCCAGTGGTAGAGAAGGTCATCACTCACACAGAGAGACGGAAAGAGGGAGAGAGGGAGCGAATGTCCACCAGCAGGACAGAGTAAATGAGACAACAGAGCAAGATCCACAAAGAAAAGAAAGGACATGGAAGGTGAGGGCTAGACCAGTGGGTTTTCTGTGAAGGACTGATACAAACGATACCTCCAACCTGCTGACACTCATTTATTTTCACATTAACAGTCGTTTTCATGTGCTCAGTGTCAATGCATACACTGTTGTCAGATGTGGAATGACTGTAAACACTCGCAAACCTCAGGAGAAAACTATTAACAAATCCTGTCTGTAGGATGCACTGTGTGAAAGGTAACAGGTGACAGAACTAAAATGATCTTTCTTTCTTACTTCACCTTTGTAATGAAACCTATTACATTTGATAACTTTGTGATGACTTGTCTAACAAATGTTTTAAAATGAGCAATAAATCTGAAGTGATTACTGAAAAATACATTTAAAATAAAATTATGACATAAATTAAGAAAAGATCATAGTAAAATTAGTATTACAAGAATTAAGTCATAACATTCCAAGACAAGAAAAATATATATTTCAATAATAAAGTCGTAATATCGTATGGGGAAAAAAAGTGAAAATATTAGAAAAATAAAGTTAACATGATTTCAGTTCAAAAATGTTAAAATATCATGAGAATGAAGAAGTAACCTTTGAAGAAAAAAGTTCTATTACAAGAATAATGTTGAAATACAAAGAGGAATTGGGGGAAAAATTAGGAAGTCTGGATATGATGAGGAACACGTAAAATTTAAAAAATATATAGAAATAAAGTTGAAATGGTTTGAGATAAAACGTCAAAAATATCAAGAATAGAGCAGTAACATTTTAGGAAAAAAAATTTGAATATTTCAAAAATAACGTTGGAAAATGTCATTGAAAAAGTCAAAATATTACACAAATAGTTGTGAAATTTTGAGGAATAAAGTAGTAAAGCAAGAAAAAAGTGAAAAAAAATTGCTAAATATATTACAAAATATGTTTAAAAAAATCTTATATTGTCACAAATATATAAACAGTTGATATATAAATATTAAAAATATAAATATTACTGAAGATATATTAGTCTAAGTAAATACATATTGCAACAAAGTCATATTCCAAGAAAAGTCAGAAAATTAGGAAAACAAAGTCATATAATTAATTATAGTATGAAATGATGTAAACTCAGACTCAATTTTTAAAAATGAAAATAAAAATAAATCAATCAAAAGATAAATAAAAGTTTTCCTCAAAAATTATGACTTGCTCTAAAATTTGTATTCTCGAGTCTTCTCTTTGATATTATGATTGTTTTTAGAAAATTCTGACTTTTTCCTCACGTATCAGATGTTTTTTTTAGCCTCCTTTTGTTATTTGCAGTCCACAGAATGCATTTACATTTTTCTAGACTTTTACTCCAAATTGCCATTACATGTCAGCAGTTCCTCCTCTTCACTGGTAACATTGAATGCCTCTCAGTTCCACTAGCTGAATATAATGTCATCCATGTTTTGTGCTGTTTGATGTGGTAGAAGACGATGAGATCCTCCTCTTACCTTTCAGTCTTTCCACTATGATTGCATGTAACCCTTTCCTGCACCACTGGTAAACACCTTTGCCTCCATGTAACCTCGTATTTTTGTGTGAAAATCAAGCCCAATGACAAATGATCCACAGTTCCAGGCTCTGGAGCTTTTCAGTTTGTTTACAGCGATCCAGCCTTGGTAGATGCCACAGAAAATGGGTCCTCAGGGACTTTTATAAAAGTACACAGAGAATGAGGGGGGAAATTACATCTTTCAAATAGGGGGAAGCTTCTCACTAAGCAGCGGGGAGGGGGTTACTGGGAGTGTGATTTGGAGACAAATTTAAAGCTCGGTTCACAGATGGTGAATAATGTATCGACGGCTCCAAGACCAAGTGGAAAGAATTTCACTGAGATGAGAGAAGTTGAGATACAACTCCTGCATATGAAATATTAAAACAAACCTGTGCATGAAACATATCATTAATTCACCATCAGTTCCAGTCTTTATGTGGTGACTTCCAATAAAAAAAAAATGTCATTAGAACATTAAGTTGTTTTCTTCAAATTAGATCACTGTTAAAAAGGCTCATTTTACCAAAACTAATTTAACTGACAGATGCAAAGAGCTATAAATATGGATAGACCAGATCACTGATGGTATTCAGAGCTGCAGGTCGTCTGGTTTTGTAGTTTCTTTCAGTGATGGGTCTGGGTCTGCCATCAGCGTCAAACCACTGAAAACCACAAAGGAGAGCAAATTAATAACCTGGCCCCAGTTCATTTATAGTCTTGAATACCCTCAAAGCCACAGACTGACCTGTGCTGACATTAAAAGTGTTACGGTGCAATAAATATCACCCCATTAACACTGTGGAATACTGTTACTATAATACAAATTATTAACTCCATCTGAAGCTTTCTGTCCATGAAGCAAACACTTTTGGAATGAAATGGGATTATGTTACAAACATTTTTAGACTGGCAGGGATTAATACATTAGAGGAAGTAATAAATTAAGACTGAACACAACTTGGAAATGAATGCAGAGTCAAATTGCTGTTGGTAGATGTTTCTGGGAGTGCTGAGGTCTACTGTATACACAACTGGAAGAAAAGTCTGAGAAACTCTCAACCTACTCATTAGCAGCTGATGTGTACCAGGCAGCAAAGGGTTAGGGGAGAATTTCTGTGGATATTGGACTCCACCAGTCGATTCTCAGCTAGATGATGTAAAAATAAAGATTCAAAACCATTGTTTCCTTCTACAACATGGTATAAAAGACCTTCCACCGCAGTGTATCTGTTATTCAACTTTCACCCAGTTCTTTGGACTGTTTTCAGGTAATACAAACTTCTTTTCAACAAGCCTTTTCAGACTGTCAGTCATCTTCTGAACCACATTATCCTCAACAGGATGGCAGGGTGCTGCAGCCTATCCCAGCGACCTACGGGTGAAGGCGGGGTACACCCTAGAAAGGTCGCCAGGTCATTGCAGGGCTGATATATAGAGACGAACAACCAATCACTCTCACATTCACACCTATGGGCAATGAACCTGTCAGTGCATGTCTTGGTGGGATGGTGGAAGGAAGCTGGAGAACCCACAGAGAACATGCAAACTCCACAGAAAGCTCTTGGTGCTGGAATCAAACCCAGGACCTTCTTGCTGCCAGGCGACAGTGCTATCCACTGCACCACCATGCCACCCTTTTTCAGAGTGGTACAAGTTAAATAATGTTGTAAAGCTTGACTGCTGTAATTATCAATCGCTGATCAGATTCATTCTGACATGATGAAGCCGCTTCTCTTTCCCAGACAAACATGACGTGGCATCAGGCGCTCCATCTTTATATTTATCATTTTTATTCGGACTGAAAGGTGTGACATATACAGAGAAGGTGTGTATTTTCAATGTCTTGTTTTTTTTCTCCCAGTTTATGCTCCTGCAGCTTTAAATGAGTATTAAACTAAGCATTTTGGTTTTATATTTGGCGAACAGTGCACACATTAAACCTTATCCCATCTGGGTAACATACTAGTAGCGGCATTGATTGATTTGCTGCATATGGACCAGGACTAGATCCTCACTCATAACCACCACACTGAATAATGCCTCTATGTGGTGAATGCACACATTATGTTAGATATATGAATGATTTTATCCTTAAATATATACTCCCTGCTCTTGGATTCACCTTTCTATAATCAACTGTTCTGAAGTTATATAGGGATTTAGAAATAAAATCAAACTATGCTAACCCTTCTGCATCAGCAAGACATGTAACATGCTGATAGATATTGTCAGATAGCATGTGTGTGACTTTTTTCCCTGAGCAATATCTACTTTCATATCTTTGAAAAAAAAAAACTAAAATAAAACATGTACCCTGATATTGAGAAACGCCTTGTGTCTTAAGGGGAGAAGCGAGGAACTGTCTGAATTTAATGATTACATAAAAATCAGCCAAGTCTTATAAAATAAAATATACTTTATTTAAAACTTAATTTAATCATTAATAAAACACTCATAAACAACACAAATTCTGTAAAACTGAGAGGACACTGAGGTTCTGTGATGATGTAAACAATTATTTTGAAAACATTTTCAGCATCCAGTGAAGTAAACATTGAGCCTGTTGTGCAGGTACCCTGTGAAAGTATGTAAGCTGTATGTCTACAGAAGAATGGACTTCATACAGTTCAGATTTCATCGTTGTACTGTAAGTCTGTAGACTGTTTCACAGCAACGTATCAACAAAGGCAGGAAGGACTAAACTAACACCGAACATGGAGCTGAAGGAGGGGCTCAAATTATGGCAGAATTTGGCTCTAAAAGCATCATGACAAGGTAGCGACATGACTAGGTGTTGAAAGGTATGCAGAATATGATTTGATTGTAAATATAACAAAAGTGAAATCTGCTCAAAACTGTGAGGGGTTCATCCTTTCTCCTTCCATTTAGTGTGGTCCAAAAACTGGTGCAGTTTTTCTGTACTCCACTGACAGATGTAAATGACCTCCACAGGGTACCTGCCGTCCATCTGCAGCGAAACCGGAGGTAAAATGTACATGATTCAGAGTGGGGGATTCTGGGAAATGATTGTGTATATTAAGCTGAAGGCACCTCTTTGTTTCAAGTTACAAGGTTCTACGTCATGAGCCTCCCCCTCCTTGTTGAACGATCTAAACCTTTTAGTGTGTCCGATGTTCCTGGTCGCATCCATTGATCTGTGGCAACTGTTTCCACGGAGCTCTGTTGGTTACGACTGTGCAGAGAAAACTGGGGAGGGGAGGAGTCATCATCAGACACATCCACTGGACCTGAGGAAGAACAGAATGAAAACACAGTAAACTCACTTGTGTTACATGTCACAACATCACCCTGCATTAGTGTTCTAACAAACTCCCCGAGTGTGTGTGCATGTGGTTCAGATTCACAATCGATTCTTTCAACATTCATTTGCTGATTCTAATGACAGCATGAGGAACTTTTTCAAATCCACTTTTATACCAAATTAGAAAAAACAGTCAGCAGTGAAGTCATACCTGCGTTGCCACCCAGCAGACGACCTGTCCTGTCCCGGGTCGACCTCTCCTCATTGTGGTCCTCATCCTCTTGCAGACCGTCGTCTGGTTGGCCGGTGGGCTGATCCTGGACCACCCAGAGAAAACCAGATGAGGTACAGATGAACAGAAATATCTTTGCAAACAGACTCAAATAATATGGTACAGAAAATACTTGAACATGATATATTGTTTCACAGAACACGACAGGTGTTACATTCAGACACGTCTTACAGCAGCATACCTGTGGTTGTTGTTTGGCCAGTCTTCTCCTTTCCCTGGCCGACAGCTGGGGCTTCTTCTCCAACTCTGGGGTCTGAGGTATGGGTAAGGCATCACTAAGCGGGTCTGAACACAGGAAACAACAACATCAGTCCTAGACAAATCAACTACACACACACACATTTACAGCCTGTTCATACAGGGCTAGTATAACCTGTGGAGCTCCGGTAATTTAAGAATTAACTGCCCATATTTGTGACCCACAGGTTGAATTCTCACCATCATCTTATTGTGAGAGGTTGTTCTTGTGAAGGACTTAAGTTTGCATCCATGCTATATCCCAACAAGAGCCTACTGAAATTGCACCAAAAAACATCTAAAACTTTCATTTATCACCACCAGCACAGCCTCGATTATCCTCAACAATAATAATAATAGGATGGGTAAATGCAGAGGAAACAAATGTTGCAAATCCAGCCCAGCAACACCGGCCCTGTTTGCTTGAGTTTCTTTGTACTTTATGTCCAGTTCGTTTGAGGTGTGAATGTGCAATCAAACTCTGATGCAGATTAAAGAACCCAAGTCTGCTCCATCTAAAAATATAGACCTCAGTCCACTTCAAAGTGAACCAAAGGCAGGAAGCAGACGACAACGGAGCTCCATGCTTTGTTTTCATGTGGCGGAAACAGAAGTTGCTCTCTATCAGGCAATAGTCAATCTTGTTTTCTCCATCAGTAATTCTTGATGCAGCACTACCAAAGGCGAGGAGGTCTCTGTTTATTTGAGAAAGTCTAATGTGAAAGCAAACAGACCAGCTGAATGTTCCAACTGTACCGACTACCAGACTATTAGGTGTGAAAATGACTTAAGATTAGTTTGTCCAGAATATTTAATTTGTTTTACTTTTCACCCAAAATAACTCCTCTGCATTTATCCTGTGTTGATGTGCAACTACCACTAGATTTTCTGGTTTAGTAAAAGGGATGTAGACAAGTTTAGATGGGCTTCTATCAAAACCAAAATTAGTTAAAGTTCGACTCTATCAGCTCATTTCAATTTATCTATTTTTTAAAAGTATTAATACAAATAATTTGTTTTTATACATCAAGACAGAAATGTCACCAAATGTTGGACTTGATAATGCTTGGTAATTCCACATCTATTGTCTCAGTTATACTGAACCACATACACTCAAACAAACAGTTTCATACGTAACACCTGCAAGTACAAATCCCATCACTACCAGACTAAATGAATATATTCATGTAAATCTGAGTCGGGAAAATTTACAAGAGGAAAATGTTGAACCTTTTGATTTCAGTAAAAAACCAAAATGCCTTCATCACAGCATGCTTACCAATAAAAGCACTTTCTGAGTCCAGCAGAGAACCTCGTGCAGATCCCCTCATCAAATTCCTCTGCAAAAATAAACAAAACTTTTGACATTCCTCTCAGAGTTGATATACAACATACTGTACAAAGAGATGCCAAAATACATTTGTTTTAGAGAACTCATTAGAAACATTTGGCTTCAGCTCACCAGGTAATCACTCTGCTGTGGCGGAGATAAGTCGAAGTAGTCTGGAACAGAAGGACGACAATTCTTACATTCCAGACTGACAAATTAACAACACTACTTACACAGACATGTCTACAGTGGCTTGATTGTAAACCCCTGTTCTTAAGGTCACACTGCTCTAATCCTTGTGCACTAACCATCCTGGACTGTAGACCTCTGACTGTTCATCAGCTGATATGGATCCCGATAGTCCCGCCTCCTCCAGGTGGACACGCCCGCTTCATCCAGTTTGGGAACCTCACTGGAGCCTACCCTGTAATCCAGATCTGACACACAGACAGTTACATTAGTATTACAGCACAGTGTCGGCTGTATGCGAACATGTTTTTTTAAGGTCTTACCGCTGTATTTGAGCTGAAGGGAGTCGTGGATCTGCAGCAGGTTTCTGGGCTCTGTGGTTCTGGAGTTTGGCCTTCGGACCGGAGCCTGGAGCCGCAGCCTGGCCATGTCGAATACATCCACTTGGGGGCGCTCCCGGTGCCTGTGCACACAATACCCATCAACTAAAATACTAATCTGGTTGCAGTCACAGAGTCTTTTATATAAATAACCTCGATGATGTCTTTTTTGGAAGTATATTTATTAATGTACTATCTTGGTCTGTATTTAACTGTCATACGACTGGTATAGACCATCACTTCATTTACACACAAACAGGAGCATTTATTGACACTGGACCAAAAATTGCACGAGTCATATTTAACATAAATTTTTTTAAAAAGTCAAGTAGTCGAGTCAAATCTCAATCAGTGGATAATGCTGTGGAAATACAGCATTCCTGATTTACAAAGCTGTTTTCATACAGAACAATTACTGCAATTATGCAAAGTGAAAGCAGTTCGCCGCATAATTGGGATGATTATGGCATAATTCTGACAGTTCTACATGCAGATTAAAATAACAAAGGTAGAACTGATGCCACCGTTGTTGATTCAAAGACCTCTTTACCCTGAAATTCAGGGTCAAACAGTTATGAAATAAGAACAATAGTGCAACAACAGCATCTAACCAAGCAACTCATGATAAAATATGCAAACAGTGTTCAGAAAAGTAATCCACAAAGATCAAGTTGTCTGTCAGACACATGCATCTGCATTAAGTGTGTACATGTAATGCTGCAGGAGCTGTGAGGCTTGTTTGAGTCTGACCTGTCACTCAGAGGAGACTCTAGATCCTCCCAGTCGCCCTGCTGCAGTCGGCCCTCCAGACGCTTTTGTTCACTGCGGAGCTGCCGACGCAACGCTGACAGTTCACTGAAAACATCTCGGTGGTCTCCTTTAAAACACAGACAGTTTCTATCTGAACAGGCAGTGTAAAACACTGATGACTATTCCAACACTCAAAAGACCTGAACAGTCCTTAATACTGAGCCTGTTTACATGCACACCAATACTCTGAACATTATCCGATTTCTGGAGTTCTCACATTATTCAAGTGACTATGTAAGCAGGACAATCTGATATGCTTCATTAGATAAATCAGATTAACACACCTGATTTCTCCCCAATACTCTGATGTCTTCCTGCATGTATACAGGTTATTCTGATTCATTTTGTCCTTTTACATCTGCGCATTTGTAAACACAATTAAAATCATAGAAAATGAAAGTTACGTAGTCAAACGGGAATGGAAGACAACAGGAAATTTGAAATCTACTGTCATTATGTACATACGCATTCCGAAAGAAATCTAATAATGGACTGGAGCGTCAAAACCAGGGTTTTTGCTTATCGCATTTCTAAAGTGCATGCAAACGCATCAGATCTGATTATTAGAAGTATCCGATTACTCCCAGTTTTTAGATTGTTATAGTCATGTAAACAGGCTGACTGTTACACTATAAAGACTGCCCAGGAACCAAGGACCCTCACACTCTGATTCATGAAAAGTCTAATTAAAACAAATACTGCTTCGTGTGTGAAAACCTGTGGAAGTACCTGCAGCTCGAAGCTGGTTCCTACAAGCAGGGACAGGAGGGGACTGAAGGCCTGACAAAGAACGCTCCTTAAAGACACAGGAAGAAGCCAACAGAGACGCATCACAAACCTTTACTTAAGTCAAGCCTTTACACAGAAAGACACTCATATTTCAAATGTCTACATATTTGTGTTCCTTTGTTTTTGTGGTTGACTTACAGACAGAGGGGCAGTAGAGTGCTGGCTTTCCACAGTGGGGGGTCTCGGAGTGTAGCGGGGTATTCCCTGTTTCTTTTGCAGGGTGGGGATGGGCGGGGAGGGCTCCCTGTGGGCCTAACGACACAAAGCATACATAAGTTTTCCATCACTATCATTTATTTACCAGTTGTCCTTGGCAGGCGTTGGAGAGGATAAGGAGCAGCCTTGGTGGTAAAACAGGACAGAGAGAATTCATAGTGTGTTTTAAATTGTAAAACCTGTGTATTCAGTCATGTATCCATTGCACTGAGTCTAGTTGTCTAGTGCTGAGCAGAACAACAACAAATAATTACACATGCCTGCATAGCATCTAAGAGTACAGTTTCTAATGATCCAAGACTTGTGTGTAGATTTTTTTCACACCATATCAGAGTTCAAATCCATCAGTGTTTAATATGTAATTAAATGGTTTTCCACCCAACTGTTAACATGAAAGTTATATTCTGATCATTCGGTGTGTAGGCGGGTTCTTCACTTGTCTTGGTCGACTGGGCCAAAAACACTGTGACAAGACAAACAGCAATTTGCCCGTGCATATGGCTTACACTTAATGCCTCCCCCATGCTGGCGACGATCATTAAGTTTCATCTATGTTTCATTTCCTATTTGGAATCATTATGAATTCAGGCTTTGTTTTTGGGATCATCAAGCCAGCCCCCAGAAAACTTGTATGTACCCACATTCGCCCACCAGTTCACACGCCAACAAAGAAAGTTGCACAACGTTCCACGTGTAGATGCAGCCCTGTGTAGGAGTCTGCGTTTAGTTGTACACTGTAGTTCTCATTTTGCGTTTGTCAACATTCAGTATGTTCTGACCTATACGCTGTCTCACAGTAGTAGGTTTTGGGTGCCTCTTCCAAATAACTAAGAAAAACCCTGCTCCTATGGTTACATAATTCAGAATTTTATCACACAAGTGACAGTGTGGAGATACATACATTTCCATACTTCCATTTGATTTTTCCCAAACCTATAGTAAACACACTGAAATTTTAAAACAATGCAGATGAACCCTGGTCCTAGCCTGCCTTCACGTGCTATGGGAATTATAGTAAATACTAGTTAGAAACTCAAAAATAGGGCATGAACATCCCTCGTGTTGTATTTTCCACTGGCAGAGAGCAATGAGGGATTCATTGTGAATGATAAACAATGCTTTTATTAACATTCTGCTGCTGTTAGCTGATGGTTCTGCACATTTATAGTATACACAATTGAAAAAAAAATAATAAAATGCTGTAGCAGGTGCAGTAACACGTCCAAAAATGTTTTACCAAAGTTACAGGTCACCATAAATTGTGTATCAACCATTTTTCATTTCGCTCCAACAATAAAAGCACTTGAACACAACACAAATGTAATTTCAAATTCAGAGGTGGAAAGGATCATCTTCCCGATAACATGTTAAGATAGCATTAGATCAACACTGCAGTCACATCCTGCATGTGATCAATAAATAATAATTAAGCTCAGAAATCTTTGGAGTGTATATTGCATCATTAGTGCTAGAGACAAATTCCTGTAGCAATGGATCATTTCTTAAATTGTTCTATGCTATTTTCCTCCTGTAAGTGTGAAGTTATGAAAGGTTGTCATTTCCATCATGATTTGACTCCACTATAAAACTCACCTCTTCCAGCCGAGCCTGCCTCTCCTTCTCGTACTGCTTCCTAAGTGCTGTGTTCTCCCTCTCATCGGCCTCCCTCTTCTTCCTCTCTGCTTCCATCTTCCTCTGTTCAGCCAGCTGAATAAGCTCCTCGTTCTTTGCTTTTTGCTAAGAAACAGACAAAAAAGGGCAGAAGCCAAGTTTATGATAATGACAGGAACAGTGGACCTACATAACCAGGGCCCCCAAAGAGTGGAGCGTACACAAAAGGCTGTTTTTTTTTTTTTATTCGTGATTGGCCTTCCGATCAGGTGCGCTGCTTTTTAAGAGGCGTTTTGTGTAGAACTCTGAACATGACAGCAGATCAGGGTTCAGGTCAGTGCAATGACCAGCACTATAATAACATCAAAGATTAAAATGTCCACAAAAAAAGAGAGTTACAAAGTAGTAAACATGCAGCACTTTGGCTTATTTTTTTAAAGGCCTCGCCTCCTGTTCCTTGCGTTTCTTCTTCTCTTGTTCCTCTTCGTACTCTTTCTGTAAACGAGCCCTCTGCTCTGCAAGTCGCTTCTCCTCTTTCTCTTCCTCCAGCCTAGTCCGTTCCCTCTCCTCTGCCTTTTTACGAAGCTTCTCTTCAATCTGCAATCAAATCCAGATTAATGTGTCAACACAAACTTCCCTCTGAAATCCCTAAACCCTACTCATTTTAACTAGACACAGGAACTAAAAAAAAACAACTCCTTTTTACTTTTGCTCCCTTCATCTTAACACAAATATCTGTACTACTTATCTTTCTACAACAGGCTTGTTACTTAGTTTTAATGCATTTGATGGGAATTCTTATTATGAGCAATTACAACAGCGTGATCTGACAAGATCAAAACTGATTTCATCCTAAATGGATGGCACAATGATACACCATAAATTGAAAATGTAAAAGACAAATATGACATTACTTAAGACAAAACACAGACTTGTCGTCTGACTTGATTCAGTGCTATTTTGTTTATTCTGAATGAAGGCAGGGAATAGTTTGAGTTCAGTTGCTGACACTGAGTCACATATTAAATCAAGTTAAAGCTCTTTATTTTCAGTTTATAGTTTTAATTTTATTTGAAGTTACAAAATGTCTTCACTTTATATTAATATGTGATGTCCTTCCAAGGACTATTTTTAATTTTACATTTGATTTCAGAGGCTGGTATTATTAACTCTACTTCTTTTGCTTTTTTGGAAGTTCTTGTAAGTGTGTACTTTTGCCACCTCAAGACAACAAGTCTGTGGGCAATTTCGACCAGGACAAGGAACAAATGTTTCTGACCTTTCACAGTGGCCATGAAACTTAAATCGATTAGCTGCCACATAACAAGACAGCAGCTTGACATCCCAGCATTTAGCGCGTATCAAATTCCCATGTTGACAAGATAGTTGGAGCAGCGGTCGCACACCAGTGTACACCCAGAGAAAAGGCAGAGTGTTAGCTCTGCTTTGAGGTGGTACCTGCTGTTTGAGGTAGGCTTTATACTTGTCCTGCTCCTGCAGCTGCTGCTGGGTGGGCTGGCTGGCAAACACGTTGCCTCTGGCAAACTGAGGGGTTTGAACATGGGTGAAACCTGCACAAAACAAACAAGCATGAGAAGAATTCTATTTCAGCAGTAGCTAAGGACAAGACTATCTTTAAGGTGACATGGATTTTAACTCTAATGCTGTGGTACAAAAGGCAAATGGTGAGTACAGTAGAACCTTGCAGTACGAGTGTACCAATAGACGAGCTTTAGTAGCTGCAGCTCCTGAGTATTTTTGTCTTGAAATCTGCAGTACGAGTAAGCTTCATAAAAGCTGCCACTAGTCAGCACTGAGCTCGCACATGGTCCCCCAAACAGGAGCTGCCTCTACTTGTGCTGTCCAGTGTCCACAAGTATGGACAGTGGAGAAAGTGAAGCCAAAAACCCCAAATTAAGTGAAGTGAGAGAGAAAACACCAGAAATGGTTCTACCTGAAGTTTTAATGGAAGGAAATTCTCGTCACAAACAATAATCCTTCTCGCTCCACTGTCTTCCTCGCACACAGATTGTCTCATCTTTAAGGTAAATGAGTTAATAAAACCAGTTTATTTCTTTTACAACCTTTTTTATTATGTTTTTATCATTGTTATTTTATTTCTAACTCCACTTTTTCTGTTTTAAAAAACCTTCAAGGATTTTTGGGTGGTTATTGGGTAGTTTTTATGAGCTGGAACAGATTAATTATATTTTAATTAATTTCAATAGGGTTAAATTGATTTGTAAAAAAAGTAAAACGCAAAACGAGCTCAGTCATGGATCAAATTAAACTCATACTGTGAAGTTCTACTGTAATCTGAAAATTATGAAGCTGGCTGTGTATTTCTGTATCTTTGTCTTTTACAGTGTTTTATGTCTATGTAAATTGTTGAAAAAATATATATTTCTACTCCTACTATCAAAAAAATGTGTGTATGACAGTGTCAATTAGATAAGGACAAAGGATCTTCAGTACCAGAAAGCCTGTCATTAGAGTCATGGACACTGCACTCTGCAACAGTACCAGAGACCCTTTCGTTGGGGTCAGGCTGCTCAGGGCGCTGTGCTGTCATGGCGGCTGTGGTCCTCCTCTGCCACTGCTCTGGGTTACTGTAGGCCTCCTCATTCTGTTTGTGCATCTGGTTGAGGTCAGCTGGCCAAACACAACGAGAAGAAAGTTCAGTCAAGGACACGAGGGTCGATGGAGTCATGTTTTGTTAGAGGCAGGGTGTTACGTGGAGAAGACTCATTCTGAACTACTGTAGAAATACAGTGGCACAAAACAGTGGAGTCTGAAATGTGATAGTAAACATTAAAGGTGCGCTCTAAGGTAACAAAGATGCAAAATCTCTTATTTGCAGCTGATTATACACTAATAAAAAAATAATTATTAATACTAAATTCAATTTGTTCAAAACATGACCTTAAATTCTTTTCAGTGATCCTTCAAAAGGGCCATCAAACATAAGAGTCGAGAGACAACAACAGTTCACTCAAATTATTTCTGATCCAGAAATCCTGAAATTGGACATTTGTTAATAACAAAGGTACCAATACCAAAGCTCTTTGTATCATGACACAAGAATTCTCATTATAAAAGCAAGAACATACATCTACTTATATTTATATGAAAAGATAAGACAAACTCAGTCTGACTTGATGTGATAGATGATGCTTCTCTGTTAGAGGTGTGAGCACTAGTGCTCAGTTACAGAATGATGCTTCCTTTACCTCAAATGTTTTTGGCTGAGTGCTCATAATGTCAGAAAAATGCACATGACCCAAAATCTACAAAGTTTCACTTTGGAATGTCTTCAATGAAGACACACAGCTAGGGAGTTATGGACAGCAGATATGGTCAGATGTTGATCATTTAAATGGCAGACGTACAGAAAGAAGCCAAAGTAGCTGTCTTGATTCTCTTGGTACTGCAGACATGTTGAGCTGTACAGATATATCTGGACCTGACACATTTTTTTTGATCAGTGGTTTTCATTGTTTCTCATTTTTTTTTAAATTTAATAAAATAATGGAAACCGTGGACTTACCAATGAGTTTTCCGTTGCTGTCTCTGAGGGGGGCTCCTCCTCCGCCTCGACCCCAGGGCTGGTGGTTCTTCATGTCAGCCTCCAGCTGGGCCTCATACCGCTCCTTCTCTTCCCTCTCCAGACGCCTCCGCTCCTGTTGCTCCTGAATCTTCATTACAGTATTTTTCAATTACTTTGAATGAATCATATTCAACAATAAACTCTGCAAAAGCTAATTTTTCTTCCCACCAGTAGAAACACACTATTAACAGAGAAATGAAATGTTCTAATTCTGCATGTGTTTTCCAACACACAAAGACTTCATACCTGTCAGGATACAAAAATACCAAATGCACTGATCTGTGATTAAGACTAACATTTAATCATTGAGTGAAGCTCATGTCAGGAGACAATTAGTCTAAAGGGAAACTAATGGCATTTTAAAAGCCTGCCAGATGCCTGAAACAGGAATCAGGACCATATACTAATAGCACATACCAAACCCCCTCCCTCCTGCTCAGAGATACCCTGTCTAGTCAGGGATTCATTTATAATTTTCAATTAAAGATAATTGTAAACTATAGTAAACTAAATTACTGTCCTTTGACTTCTTCAGTCCAAACAAGACAAACATTATTCTGCCCAAGTCTTAACTTTCAATGTGATTGCACTTTGTTTGATGAACTGAGTGAATAATCTTCGACAAATTGATTGGACCAATTTTCTGAGTTCAAATTTCCAACAGCTGTAAAAAAAAAAAAAAAAAACAAAAAAAAACAATTGAAGTTCAGCCATTTAACTTCAAATGTATGTCAAATTTGAAAAGAATTAGGTAAAGAGTCTTGGAGATACTGGTTGGAAAAAAATCTTTGGTGGACAAACAGAATTCCTAGTATCACTATATACCGCAGCCCTATGGGCAAGCGAGGGTATGAAAGCTGACACTGTCTGAAATACCTCAAATAGCACGTCGACAGCATGAATAGAGGAGTTAAGGCTCTACATCACAACCATAACAAGCAACCAGACACAGCAGTGAGGAGGGAGGAGCTACCTGAGAACCATTCCACTGAACCAGTGGGGATCAGACGCTCTAATGAAGTACTCTAGAAATGCAAGCTAAGGGGAGAGGAGGAAGGGATTCTGGTAGCTTCATGATAATAGAGTAAGGAACAACGGGGGATGGGGTTAAGGTCACTCTGGGACATGAAATAACACTTTAATGTGGGGAGATCTCACAGCCACTAATGTACAGCCAGCTGCATCCCAATATAATGAGGATCTAAGGGTGTAGCTGTCACAACTACATTCATTTTACCTTGTTGTAAAGTTCGCTGCTCTCTCTCCTGGAACTTTCCTGCCAACATATCACACACTGGGATGTAATAAATCTATCTCCACTTTAATTTGTTTTCCCTGCCATTGCACACTGCAGTGATATATATATATATACATATATATACGCGCATGTCAAAAAGCATAGTCTTTAACTTTATATGTAGGTGAAACAAGTGGTATTTCAGTGTAAAGGAGGAGTTAATGAAATGGTTCTTATCTGGTACCTCAGTGTTATTCTTTCTGAGCTTATCAGTAAAGTTTAACCTCACATTTATTAACATTTAGCTCCGCTTCCTCTTCAAGTTCTGACCCGACATTTTATCAGGATTTATTCTAATCAAAATAGTGAGCAGCTGACATATTATCTTAGGATGTTTTTAAAATAAATTCTCTCTATTTTGACAACCCCTGGAGTCCACTTGCTGGATAATTATACAGTACAGTGCAAAAGTTTTAGGTAGGCTTTAGATTTGTTGTCTTTGCAGCGTTGAAATGAACATGCATATTCATTTCTCAGTCTCTTTTCTTCGAATACAACTACAAAATAAAGGAAATATGTGCACAGCTTTAAAAGACACAAAAAAAGGGAACTAAATGGGTTGTAAAGGTTAAAGTCAGTATTTAGTGTGGCCTATAACCCCATGACAAGAAGCAGCAAAAACCATTAGAAACATCTGGCATTTGTGGGATGAAACTTGGAATAAAAAAAAAGTCAGAAAGTGAATGCCAAAAATGTCATATTGTCTGAACAAAATGATTAAAGACATGTTAAGTCTAAAAGGGAGGTCACTCCAAATACGACAACTTTGGTTTATAGATCTGTTTTTTCACTGAAACTTTTGTTTTTACTGCTGTACATGCTACAGTAAAGTATGTACAGCAGTAAAAACAAAAGTTGGGGTCAGGGGTCACACTAAATACTGACTTTATCCTTTAGTACCCATTTAGTTTCGTTTTTGGTGTGTCTTTTAAGGCGGTGCGCATATTTCTTGTGTTTTCTTGTTGTATCTGAAGAAAAGAGACTGAGCATTAAATATGTATGTTCACTTCAATGCTGCAAAAACAAATCTGACGGCCAGCTAAAACTTCTGCACACTACTGTACATATTTTACTTTAGACACTGATGGAAAATATGATAGAAGATATCGCATGACTTATTCATTCATTTATTTTTTATTTTAAAGGTGGTGTGTGTTGGGGGGGGAGGGGGTTGCTGGATTGAATTACATAATTTTGTCACACTGTAGCCTAATGCCAGTGCATATTTTTTAATAACAATCATCAGGAGTGGAAAAGAGTCCCATAAAGTGTGTGTGTGTGCGTGTGTGTGTGTGTGTATATACATATATCTCAATCATTTTTCCTTCGGTCATTCCAAAAATATTCCACCAAGGGTGAAAAACGCATTCTCTGCATCTGTTTCACCCTTTCGATGTCTCCTTCTTGGACAATAACCTCTTCCATGTGTGCAGTTACACATTCAAACCGTTTGCTCGCCCCTTTGAAACGTGTTAAATATAGACACAGTTTCTATCAGCAAAACTGCTTTTGGGTTTGATAAATCACTTAGCATGCGCTAAATTAATACATTTACATTTTCTCTTCCCAAAACATGCACAATTGCATGTAAACACCCATGCTATTTTGCACCTTTGAAAGACGCAACCCTTAGTGCACACTGTTAATAAATCAGTTTCTACATTTTTTTGCATGTGCAATGAGTTTGCACACGTTTTAATACACAAAAACCTTTAGTGAATTCAGCCCACTATGAGTAGTATGACAAGAGGGAAGAACAGAATATGTAAACACACTGCACAAAGCTGTTATTGATACAAACTCAATGCTCAGAGGTTTAATAGAATAGAATATATTGTCATTGTGTGTACAATGGATATAGCAGTACTACTCCAGTCAGTGTAGCAATATGAATAATGAAAAACTCAATACTTCAGAAATAAAAGTAGGGCAAATATAAAATTATGAACACGAAAAAGATTAGAAAAAAAAAATAGAATGTATTTTTTAACAAACAAAATAGGAATAGATCTAAAGTAGAATAAACAAAAAAACAAAAAAAAAAAAACACAACAACAACCAGCAGAACTCAATTTAACAGTCTTTATTAAGTCCACTCTGCACAGGGAAAGTGAGGTCAACACAGTTCCTCATCTTCTTGAACCTCGCAGCGCTAGCACATGGTGACACACTGGATTGGTGTGGAACGCGGGACCACACCCTGTTCAGGGTGACACTCACAGCCAGTGAGCAGCCGACGGGGAGCATGCAGGGGGGAGAGTCAGGGACAGGCCAAGGTCGGTACCAGACAGGGCAGACGGAACCAGAGGCAGAGACAGAAGCCAAGGAGCAGGTGAGGAATCGAGGTCAGACAAAAACAGGTACTTTACCAGGGTTCGGTAGTGATGGCAACGGTACGTACCGAAACCTAGGTGGAACTGGTGATTCGAAACGCTGTTCTGAGGTCTGTATCAGAAGGACGGTGTCACATGACTGTTCCATATCGCGTTCCATTCCGCCCCCAATTGTTTTGAAATGTCACAGTCATTTTTGTTTCAGTAGGTGAATACAAATCTGTGTATCGTTCGTTCATTTGTAATTCCGTTTCAAAATAAAACCAGAAAAAAATTTTTTTGTTTTTATTTTTGTTTTTTCCTTTTCTAAACTTAGGTTAAAAAAATATATTATCAAATTTTTGGACATACCTGTGTTTAATTTTGCTCTTATTGTTTTATAGTCAAAACAAAAATATTAAGTTGTTATTTTGGTTTATTATTTTTGCGACACCGGAAGTGTTAGTGTTAGTGTAGGTGATGAGTTTGATCAGTCATTTAAAGTGTCTAGTTTTTATCTATGATGTCTGAGCTCCAGTACACCGCCGACAGCCGCTGCCCTTCTGTTTGAATGTCATGTTGTATGATTGGCCACCAGATGTCACTGTGAGGGGATGTTTCAAACGTTCCAAAAGATCGATTCTTTTTCTGACTCAATTGTTCCAAATGATTTGATCACTTCAGTGTTCCATTGTAGTCATTCCTCGAGGTTGGACAGCAGACGTGGTCAGGCAGGCAAAGGTCAGGACATCAGAGAAGCAGATCAGGTCAGAAGAAAACAGCGCAACAGGCAGAATAAACACTGGAAAGTCTCGAGGTTTCTGAAACTGTACCATCAACACCTCAAGACCAAATAGAATGATGAATCAGGATCTTTAGAAGTA
>JAPTMW010000002.1:1611151-1628305 GCA_029822955.1 Ostorhinchus angustatus
TAACACATCTGTATGTAAGTGTACGACACTTACTCCCCCAGTGTGCATGAAGCAGCAGCACAGACCCACCCCTCAGGCACCTGTTTTGTTGAGGCATGCAGGCTATAAAATCAGCTGGGTTTGCCAAATATCCCACAGTGCATGCCTTCATCTGCAGCTTCACCACTATGTGTCTGTTGCCTCTGAAATTCATGGAAATCTAAGAAGACAAATGCTAAAGTGACACTAAGAAGACCAAAGCCTGCTCTGCAGCTCCACACATGGAGCAGTTTGAGGAAGTGGCTTATCAGCAGTTTGAGGAAGTGGCTCATCTATCACAGGGATAAATTTGGATCCTTTGCTTCCAGTCACATACTGTATATTGTTGTGAATTCTGCAGCACGCACTACTCACTATCTGTGGTCTTCATGACAGCCTCGCAGTTCTTATTTATAGAATCAGACTTACAATGTTGTTCTTTCCCAATTATGCGGTGATCTAAAGGCTCAAATTTGTGAATTCATTGATATCTAGCAATAGGCCTTATTCCATCAAAATATCTGGAACTTTTATCATCAGGAACTTTTTTATCCAGGTAAAAAAGTTCCTGGTAATCTGTGTGCTTTGTGTTTCCATCACACCCAAAGTTGAGGGTAATTTATGTGTGGGGGAGCGGTAAAAGAAACGGCAGTACAGTTCATGTACATTCAGAAACTAAGCTCTCGCACAATAAAATTACACAGTAATTTAAGTGGACGGTTCGGGTTTAACATTTTGCTGGTGGTTGAATCACTTAATCCATCTGTAAAACATTTTAAATGAAGTTAACCATCATTACATATCCTTAATTTCTATTTAAAAATGGTAGAACGTATATTTTTAACTTCTTAGTCATTAAACTAAATTACGTCTAACTTTAAGTGTGATGGATGGTTCTTTTTCATTTGTATTGTTTCACAGATATAACCCAGGTTCAATCCTCATATCATACAGATTTACTCAAATACCTGCATTTAATTGGACTGCATATTAGTTTAATTCTACTTATATTTTGATTCCTTATAAATGAACAGACAATATTAGGTTAGTTTTTTTTGTATTAAAAATTGAAACATAAAACAAAAGGTGCAAAAAACAAACAAACAAAACAACCCAAGGTGCCTTGAGATTAAAAGGGAAATAAACATTTGTGAAAGGTTGGGGGTTCTGACCAGTGTCTGGACCAGCTGGTCCAGGACAGCCGGTCTGGAACTCTATGGTCCCGCTCCCTTTTTCACTTTCCTACATGAAATGTAATAAATGAAGTTCCAAGAGAGAAAAGAAAGCTAAGATATCATTTGCAAATTGAAAGTTTTTCCAGTGAGAATAGTTAATTAGACTTAATATCTGTGGTTGATTTATCAAATCGATACATTTGTTCTGAGGTTTTGAGGCATTTCCTGCTAGCTTTTTTGTTGCCCTATGTCTCAAAAAGACGATGCTTTAATATACTGATGCGATGACAATTCTAGATCAATTAATAGGTGATCTGCATGACTTTATCTCCCATTTAGCATCACTTTAACTAACGTGGAACATCTGTGAAAGATATACAACAAATGGTAGCTGATGGCCTCTACTGTCATACAATGGAAACACCAGAAGTTCTACACTGAGATGCGGTTCCTCTGACAGTGTAAAAGCAGCAAAAGTATTGTTAAAAAAAACCCAAAACACTACCACCTTAGTCACAACTATGCACTGAGACCTGCATAAACAAGCTTCACAGCTGTCAGATAGCACATTAATAAAATAATTATGAGTCAACTGTGATTAATATAAAAAGGTAAAACAAAAAAAATACTTAGACTTAATAAAATCCACAACAGGCAAATTTTCATTCGAGGGTTTGCTTCATAACTGAGCAACCATTCTGAGTCACTTCTAAAAAAGGTGGCGCTATGACAGTATCTCACAGGTGGTACCTGCGCGGTGGTCGATAAAAACATTCAGGGCCATTGTTTGGTCACTGTTTTGTACAAGCTAGTCTTCTTAGTCAAGGGAATACCAACCCCACTCAATGCTCAAAACCCTGGAGATGACCATTATGCACCTTAAAGCTGGGTGTTATACACTGAATGGAAAGAAGACGAAGGAGTCTGTTCTGAGCGAATGTACAAATGATCGTGCAACTTGTCCATGACTTACTCCTTTATGACAGTGGCTCAACATAAGTGAATCATTTTCAAGATTGCACACTTTTGGAGATATCATTAATGTGATACTCCATTTCTGCAAATAGATCTAAGTATTACACAATGGACCTTTAATATTACAAAAAAACTGACCAGTTTCAATAACAGCTGCAATAAAAACTAAAATTAAATGAATAAAAAGTGTAATAGAAAACTATCCTGAGCCATGGGGCTTAAATCTTAGAGTCTTAAAGCATTAAACTTCATGTATATTCAGAGATACTTCAGTGAAGCCTACGTAAAATGAAAGAATAATGCTAAAATGGCATTAGAATGAAACAATATCATATTATTTCCATATAAAATCAAAATTGATCAAAATCATAGATGTATGTTTTATTCCGTGTTGTCTTTCTGTTGTTGTATACACTACTGAAAGCAAAACTTCTGCTCCTGTTTGAAGGTGTAAACATTTACAAAACGCTGAGACAAAAATCTGAATATGATAAAATAGCACCCTCTAGTGAATTTTCCGTAAAACAGCTGGAGAAGCAAGGTTTAGACGGGTCATATAGATTTTATTCCACACAAACAGAAACAGTACAGCTCTAACAATCAGTGGCTTTAAATGGTCCGACAGATCGAGGTGTTGATCTCAGTCAGAGGACTCTCCTGTAGACTGCAGTACAGATAATAAGGTCCTGGAAGAGACAGAAACATGACACTGGTTGAAAATGGAGATCCAGTGTGTAGTTCACAGCAGAGCTTCTCAACTAAATACAGGGATGTTTCAAGAACAGCTGTATTACTTTAGAAGCCTTAGAACGAACCAGCTGACTGAAATGCTACAGGGAGAATATTTATTTATCATTTGCAGACTGTTAAAGCCTTCATTTTCGATTTCATCTAGTCAATAAAAGGATGTATTTGCTGCAGTGCTGGTCTCCAGTTGCTCCTTATATGTTTTTTTTTTTTTTTACCCTGGTGTGGAACTTGACATTAAATCCAATGCTGGTACGTGTAGTGATGATCTGTAGAACCGAAGAGGCTGAAAATGTACAATTTACTGATTTGAAATTGCTGGATAATAATTTTTACTGTCTATAATGAAGTCATATGGTTTGGGTATTGTGACAGAACAATTGGCAGATGACATTTATAGGCAGTACTGGATGTGGTATGTACAAGTCTCTTACACAACATCAGTATACCACTCTATACTCCACAGTTGAGCTCAAATTCCAGGAAAGTTCACTTCAGAGTCAGAAAGTTTTATTGTCACTGCACTATGGATATCTTCTAGGGTTACTCTTTTTAAAAAATCGTATCTTGCTGGAGATTATGAATACAACCTGTATACATATTTTAAATGATTTGTCAATAAATGTGAACTGAACTTATAGAGACTGAGGAATCTACTGAATTACCGCATAAATATAGGTAGTATGATAGTGAGTGTGTATGTATGTGTGTGCCTGACAGTCTTGCACCTTTAACATCTCACCTATCTCAACAGTTTTGCACATGTTGTATGTCATTACCTCTGATAGTTTGCACAATTACCCAGATGTTGCACATTTATGTACATATATATTTTTCTTAGTAATAGTTTATATTTTTATCATTTTATGCTCTTTTTCTCTTGCATGCCATTTTTTGGTTGGTTGCTGTCATTTCCTAGTTAAATTATTCTATTAAAATGTTTATACTTTTATACTTATCTTAAATTCTTGTGGCGTTCAATGTGGACAGCAAAGTAAGATTTTCATTGTACAGGGAAACCGGTTTCTTTACTGTACATGACAATAAAACTCTTTTAATCTTGAGTCTTTGAATAGTATAACACAAGTGAAACATGAGGTGGTTTTAAGAAATCTAACGTATAAATTTATTGGCTGGATTGAGGATTCTAGAAATGGAATTATCATTTCCTTGATAAACATAAAGGGGTGAATCTGAATAATTATTTTGCTTAGGAGGGTTCCTAGGTGAGTGAAATGACATGGAAGTATATGAGTGCCAGCCATGATAAGAGCTGCCCACATTCATTAAATGCAAATGAAAGGAACTCGTGTGCAGGCTCCTTTTTTTGTCTCCTTCAGCAGAGGACACACTGCAACATTCTTTAGCAAAGGAAAGGACAGAATGATGCCCCATAAAAATTGTCTGACCCGAGAGTTCAAGAAAACAAATATCTTATACCGCAACTGTCAGAACAATATAATGATATGCATTTTACTTTAACGCTTGTTGTAAAATGTGCAGTTAAAGCAGCAGGCTGATGGAAGTGTATTTGTGAGCTGACCTGTTAATATTAATGTAGACGGTTTATGTTTTTAACTCACCAAACTTATGAATAACCACAGGAAGTCTAGTGGACCTATACGTAGATATAATTGATAGATCTGATTCAGAATCCATATTGACACATACATATGGACAGGCCGGTATGTGTGACTGTGTATTAGTGCAGCTTTAGCCCTTATTTAGGTCTACTTCTGTTAAAACCTTGGTAATGAAGTCACATTTTTACTGCATTGTCCTTGTGTACATCCTGCATCAAACAATGCAGCAAGAGTGCACTGGAAATGTCCAAGATGAGGTTTTTTTTTTGTAATTTCTTGCAGTTTCACCACAGCTGACCTATGAAACATCCACGAGTGTAAGAGCAGCTGGATTCGCTCAGTACGGCAGCGGCATCTTCCTAAATCCTGATGAATTCTCCTTCCCATCTTTCCTTAATGATGGCTTCTACCGAGGTCAAGGAAGTGACCTTGGCATTTGAATTGGCATCTTTTGCATGAAGGTTTTTTTTTTGGCATGAAGTACTTTCAAATGATGTATTCAGTATTGTGATATCTTTCATGCTCATATTTAATAATCTTCAGAGTCTTGTTTTCACCTGGACCCAGAGTCTGTGATAAAGTTGACTGGAGATGAAGACATACTCTACACCTCACCTCTGCTCCTCATTGAGATCAAACTGAGCCAATACTTTCTCAGCCAGTTTGGGTGTGGTTGACAGACAGAAGGCCGCCGACATCTGAACCAGCTCCACAGCCCTCTGGGAGGATTCACTGCGGTGACATGCTAACAGGAAGTCCTCCAACAGCTCCGCTCTGGACAAAGAAATTTGAAACACTTCTGCAATTTCATTTTGTTTTACATTTAACTTTCAATATGAAGTTGATTTGGTTTAGAAAGAGGGTTTGCTAGTGTCAGATCTTTCAAAAATGCTTATTTTTCCATTTGAATTTTAACTATTTTCATTGTCTTTTTTGTAAGTTATTCCATTTGTCTCAGGCCACAATTAAAAAGCCAGGAAAAGTATCGTGAAATAACTGAACAAAACTTCATAAACTTCAAATGTATTCACTTACAACAGATGAAGAATCATCCACAAAACACAACTTTTTCAGATTGAAGATTCACAATAATGTCAAATTAGGTCTGAATCTTGGTTGTAAAAGTCAGGAGATGATGCCAAAGTAATCCAAAACACGTGAAGGGCTTCCAGATGTCATGTTCGGCCTTTTTAATGGAACAAACATGAACATAGTATATGAGGTATATAAATTAAGTTTTCAATGACATTGTAATTTTAGCTGTCCATCTTTTAATGTGAAAATTTGTTTTATTGCTTAACTGGTGGTGATGTGGTTCTGTCACCAGGAATATGTTTAGTTTTAATGTTGAATGTCTGCAGTTTCTTTGTTTTTACAAGTCTTGTGGCCATGTTGTAAATAAGAGTTTTCACTTTTATTCCGTAATTACATATTAATATATGTATTACTAGGTAATTTGTTTTTATTTGTCTGTGTCTGATCATCAATAAATTAAACAAAGCTATACAGGACATATGACATGATACAATTTGCCAAAGCCAGCACATCTAAAATATATTTATAAACTCCAATACAGTTTTAGTCAGTTACTCCTGTGTAAAGTCTTATTTTTGTGTCAGTTTATGAAAATACTCCTAGTTTTTGTTATTTTGTTTCTATAAAAAATTCCTCCACCTTATATCACTTGTGTTTTTCTTTTTATTTCTTGAGGCAGCATGTTGCTCCAGTATTTACACTTTGGATCCAATTCCAGTTTTTAACGCTATTTCTGAATAATTATTGTCTCTGCTACTTTTGGAGGTCATGCATTTAAATAATGTTGTCTTTGTGTTTTGTTTAATTCTCATGCATCGCATTTAATTTTATTCCATATGTTCAATGTCCTTGTTGGAATATTCACATCAAGAATGACTTGGTGTCATCATGTCTAAACAATTGTCTGGGTCAAAATGACTGACAGTGTTTAAGTATATTAACTACATGGCCGGACAAGACATGTTAATATGTACATGGACATTCGTGGCGTGTTTTCCTGACAAAACATAGTAAACATAAACAGCGCTCCACCTTTATTACACAAAATTACCGGTTAAAGAATGTCACGAAAACATCTCTATTAATGGCAGATCGTAGGTAAAACACAGACAGTGTGTAAGTATCATTTAGAAGTGTTTTGTAATTAATGTTAAGAAGAGCATGGTTTCATTTTGGTTGTAGTTTGGGTGCAGACTTACGAAGGAATTCGGTTGTTTGCCTTGAAGCACTGCAGTATCTCCCTGCCGAGACAAACAGGAGGTCAGATATTGTTTGGTTACACAGGTTACGTATTTGGCAGAGTTGGTCACACCGTAGTAAAACCGCTCTTAATAAAAGTGCCTCCATGACTCACCAAGCCTGCTCAGTCTTGTTGGTTCTCAGCAGCAGAGAGGCGATGTGTGAGAGGGCAGCCTGGGTCCACTCCAGACGGGACTGCCCTCCTTCTCCACTGTACAAAGTCTTTATGTCCAGAGCGCACTGACTGAATGACTCCTGAACCTGAGCCCACACAGTCACAAACATGATCAGGATTCTGTATTGATCTTGCATTTCCAAAGCAGTGAAACCACAGTGCATCACTGACCTCAGGACTGTGTTTATCTCTAGCCATAAGGGACAGCGCCTCTTCTACCAGATCTGGCTTATTGTCATGACCCAGTGAGCGGATATCTGGAAAACAATATAACACATTTAAAAAACAAAAACCGGAGATGGGATACTTTTTTGCCCTGCACAATGAATTGAACTGCAATCACTATTTGCAACAGCACCTGGTGGAATTATATTAAAGCATCCATGTTTATAAAAAAAGATACTGAGGTTATGAAAAATATTCAAGTTTACAGCACTACAGAGATACGAACTGAATTCATTCACAGCCAGAATGTATGTGACGACTACAGGAAGTATGAAGTCACTGCCACAGTGAGGAAAATTAATGCCAAGGTCAACTGGAGGATGAGAACCATAAAGAAACTACCGTCAAAGAAAGTAACAACTACCAACACAGAAGGGGCGTAGTTTTCACCACTGGGCAGAGCTCTAAATGAACAGAATAGAGTTGCAGTGTTTCTTCTACATGGGCGACTTGGATTATAATGTAAGCCATTGGCTAATGCAGCATTTGAAGGTTAGACACTGATGTTTTGAACACTTAAGATGAAAACCTGATGATAAAAGAATACAGATGTGCATAAATAATGAGCTTCATCCAGTAACTGATACATTTTGTGGAGTCGTAATATTAATTCAGCTGTGGATTTATTGCTGCGAGTGCTTTCTGGATCATGACCTACTTCTGCTATTAAGAGTTTGAAATATCAAAATAATGTATAACTCCATTAGAAGATCCAGATTGAGGAAGATTTAAGGTGATCTAGCTGCAGAAAGGACAAACTCTTGTCTGGTTATAAGTTGGATATGTGGCACATAACAGAAGCTGGAGCTGTGTAAAAGAAGCCTTTAATTGCTTTTTTTTGTAGATTTGTATTTTTCATGCTGGTTTAAGTTTGTGTGATTCATCTTTACTCAATGAGTAAACAGTAAAATTCTATTGAAAACTATGTAGGCTCAAATCAAAAATCATTGCCCAGAAAAAATGTTAACTTTTTTCTTACTAAGTTGTACAGACCTTATACTTAGCCTGCAACATACTCCACAAGAACAGACACATTTGCTCATCTTCTCAAGGTGGCAAGAACAAGAACAAAGTTTGTTCTGGCCAGGAAATTTCATACAAAGCACAAGAAATTCAAGTGCTGAACAAAAAAAAATGGAAATGGCACAGATTCACTAGACGCTAGCAGGGGGTCCATGCTCACCTTTCCATATGGTGGGTATGACGTCCAAACGATTCTCTGTATCAAGAGTCTGCAGCAGGTCCTTCAGACTCTGAGTATTTGGGTAGTACAACTACAAAACAGAAAAAAAAAAACATCAGGCAATGAGAACTATGTACAGTAGATAATACTTGTGCTTATATTTACATAGTATTTCCTAAAACCCAAGCTTTTACCAGTATTAGTGCTGCAACATTTAAAAAAAAAAATCTAATCATTATTGTGGGCCATACTAGTCAATTGAGTCAACTTGCTTAGTTATCAAGTACAGTCACAGATAACTCTTTTTTTGGACACAAAAGGTACAAACAAATGGATGTGGGAACAATAGGCTGAGTTTACCATCTAACACTGCGTGTCACCAGAGTTGAAAAAGTATGTAACTGGATAATTCAGTGCCAAAATTTTATGTCTTTCGTTGTTGTTGTTGGAAACACAGGTTACTTTGTCACTAAAACTAGGCTTTGTGTCAAAGACCAATTACATTTGGATTTATTACAGTACACAGATGTAAGGCACTCAATGCAAAGGGATTTTTAAGTATCAATACTATTCTCTTAGCAGCAGGTTTTTCATAGGTTACTGGAGGGTTTGGTGCAATGGTTGCAGATGATTATGGGATTATGAGTTACTGGACTAAAAGCTGCATCACATAATTTTAGAATATCAGTTTGTTGAGAACTAGGAGTTTCCTTTTTACAGATGCACCGATATATCATCCTGACATATGTATCCACATATTAGATATCTGTTCTACTGTTGGCATGGCAGACATTATTCATCACAAAATAATTCAAAGATAATGTGATGAAGGGCTGAAAGACTTTAACATAGTAACTGTTAGTATGTATGATGAAAATTTCATTGTTGGAGGACAAATAATGGCAAAATCAAAACAAAGAAGCAGGAAGGAACTTCATAATTGACTCATTTTAAATACCTGTATTAGGGATGTAACGATTACCGGTATAATGATAAATTATAGTAAAACTCCCCACAGTCAGCATTACTGTTTCAAATTCTAATTATCAGTAAGCAGAAGGCACCTGCACAGACAGCGCTGCGGAGATTCCCCCCCCCACTAAAAGGACAAAGCCGAATGTCTGGACGTATTTTGGACTTTTAAAAGGATGCTTGGTTGAATTATTTCAGTCTGAACAAGTACTTTTTGAACATATTTCAACAATACTGTGATAATAATATCTGTGATAATTTTGATCACAATAACCATGATATGAAATTTTTATATGATAACATCTCTAATCTGTATCAAGAAACATCAAGTACCAAGAATTTTGCAATTTGTGCATCCCTAGAAATGATAAAAGACTGGGCCTTTCCAGTCTTTTGACAGGTACTGCACTAATGACAATAAGTTACGAAAAATTAATCATAAGGTAAAAAAAAAAGAAATGAAAAATGTAAAGTCCTCATACGGTGATGTAGCATCTCAAAATCTATACTGTGACATTGAAGCTTTACTGGTGTAATAGTAGGAGTGTGTACCAGCTGCAGCATGCAAAAAAACTACTAGTAGAGGGCAAAAATGGATCAGGGATACATCGATGAACTGACCGAGGGAATGAGCCATTTGTACCACTTCAACACCACATCGACATGCTCCATCATACACAGCAAGCTGAAGAAGCGACCGCTGCAGAGGACAGAGGACAGGTCTGGTTAGGATACCTCCGCCCTGCAGATGGAGGCCTGGACATCCAGGAGAGCTGGTCTTCACTTACTAGTAAATACTCTGTTGGTAGGGATCTCCCAGCAGTCTCCTGTTTTCACCCACTTCTACAAGAGCCTGGACTTTATAACCCAGCTCGAGATCTTTATAATCTAGACACTGTTACAACAAACAAAAAAAAAGCAGTCAGGATGTTCCAAAATATATGAATAAACATGTCTGGCTATTGGGGATTTACTAATACTTACTATTTTTATTGCAGTACAGAAAAAATTCACTAAAGACAAAAAAAAAAGAAAAAATGTTCAAATTTATGTATTAAGTATTAAAATATCTAAACAGACATCCCAGTACATCTGCAGCAGAACTCACCATCATCAGGGTCCTGGCAGGTGAAGCTCATTCCACTGATCTCTGACATAATTTCCTGTAAAATATCCACACTGCCGGGGCCAGAAGATGCTGGAAAGAAAACACACTAGGTTTCAAAATGACTCAGTGTACAAGTGTGATGTAACCTCCCATGGCAGCGCTGAGTTTACCTGTTCTGAAAAACACATGCAGGATCTGGTTGAAGGAGGCCAAACTGGGAGCTAAAGGCAAAACATGAGAATAGAAAGACAAATTCAGACTCATTATTGAGACTCAACGGGCAGGAACCAAATGGACACTGTGAAATAAGAGTCATATTTCTACTCACCGATCCCCAATGCCTTCATCTCACTCAGGGTGTGCAGAGCCTGAGTTTTGCCCAAATAGCCACAGCGTTTGAGCACTCTGAGGACGTTGTTGAAGGTCTGCAGGGTGGGCTGGATTTTTTGTTGACTCATCTGGTTCAACAGCTCCTGTGGACACAGAGGAAAAATAGGACCAATGGCCCTGTATCTCACCAGCATGTTCTATCAAGAATCAATAACAAGTTGAATGTGCGAGGTTGTGAGGTTCTGCCACTATGTTGGAGTCCTCTGGTCAAATCAAATCACATCAAATTTTATTTATATAGCGCCAAATCATAACAAAAGTCATTGCATGACACTTTGCATAGAGAGCCGGTCGAAACCAGACTCTCAAGCCAATTTACAGAAACCCAACAGAATCCTCTAGAATCCTCCAGGAGCAAACACTTGTGACTGGTGACAGTGGTCGTTGATGCAGGGGATTAATCTCTCAATAGAAGTGGGCGGTACTTTCACTGGAAGAGGATTCAACAAATTAAATGAAAGTCCATATATGACTTCCTATCAGTGCTCAATAGAAACTATATTGATATCTCTAACCATTTCCTTGTTTTAAGCCATCAAAATATGGCCCATTATAAGTACAGGCACATTTTTAATATCTCAAAAATTCATCAAAAAAATTCTAAAATTCAAACTTTTTCAAAAGTGTCAACAAACTTTGTAGACATTGTCCCAATGAAGCTACATAATGGTTTGTAAATGAATCCGAACAGTAGTTTCGAGAAGAAGACTGTTTTGAATCGTAGACATTAGTGACCTTGAGTTTGACCCTTCAAGGTCACTAAAGGTCATGGACCCAAATCAGGTCCATACATGACTTCCTATTTGTGCTCAATAGTAACTATATTGATATCTCTAACCACTTCCATGTTATTAGCCATTAAAATATGAACCATTTTAAGTAAAGGCAGATTTGTAATATGTCAAAAAAATTCATCAAAAATGAAAATATCTCAAAATTGGGAACAGACTTTGTAGACATTGTCCCAAGGAAGCTACATATTTTTTTTTAATTAATCCAACCAGTAGTTTCAGAGAAGATGTTAGAGCAAATTGCTAATGAAGACAACGGACACGACGCCTTCACAACAGCTCATGACCTATCAACCCGTGAAACAACAAATTCAGTTTGTCTCAGACTGAGCAACAATTATTCTCAGTTTATTTTACAAATTTTCTTTTGATACATAAATCTTATTCAATTTTTTCCTTTAACAACAGCTACAGCATCAATGCTGATGCTGTTCTCCGTTTGTTTATTTGTGTATTGTACTGTAGGTAGGTCATCCTGTAACCAGAATTTTGAAAAGGTCTGTCATGTCTATTTCTTCTGATGGGTCAGCCAGATAAAATGTTACATGTCAGTGGGATCTGAAACATGATTCTCCAAAGATATTCCACAGATTTCCATGAAAAAATTAAAACATCAGTAAAATTTGTAAGACTACTAAATCCTTACGTCCTAAAAAAGAGCAGTCTATATTAAAAACTTTTGAAGATAAATAAATTTTTCAGACTTAGTCATTGAAATTACTTTTTCTTATTAATGTTTGCATTTTATGACAGTGATGTGTTTTTAGTAAAGAAATCAAATTACAAACTTTACTTTAGTTTCAAATAATGTAATGACAACAGTTATACTTGGTCATCAGGCCAATTTGGAATCTATTGAAAACAGATAGACAATTTCACTTGTTTTTTAAATAGGTTTTTCCAAAGTTCTGGACAGCTCAACTTTTCACAAATATTCTACAAGTGTTTGAAGGAAAGCTTTTTGGCTGAATGCGTGGAACCAAATCTTAAATCAACTGTTGCTGTTTCACCGATGATGCTTATCTCAGCGTCACACAAACAGGTCTTTGAAAAGCACTTTTAAAAGCTCCACAGATTCCTGTTCTGAAACTCAGAAACAGAAAGGCTCTTACAGTGACGAGGTCCCATCTCTCATTATATTGCTGTCTGACTTCTGAGGCCACTGAGATCAGAGCATTGAAGATGTGGATGTCACCTGGAGACAGAAGGTCACATTATTACAAACCGAAGTCATCAGGAGGTTTGATGACAGGTTTTAGTTTGGCAAATGGGACACAGAAACTGAGACCAGAGTGCTTTTTGGGATTTGGTTGGCAACTACCAATTTCTTTTAATTTAATTTTACTTAATTACTTTAACTATACAGTTTAAAAATTGTTTTACATTGCTCTTTTAACCCTTGTGCCACACATTAAAAACATTCAAAAATGCCAAGGTCGAACGGATACCCTTAAATTTCTAAATAAATGTATGTATATGTTAAATTATTTTCCACTTTCCACATTTTTTGGTTAAATATCTTAACCAACTTCATTCACCACCATAATAATCAAGCATTCTTAATTTACCAGGGATTTAATCTGTTTTTTGTTTTTTTAATGTTTTTTCCCTAGGGACAAAATAAAAAATAATCTTCTGCTTTTTATCTTTGCTTTGTTTTAGTTTTGTTTTTTTATTTATTACAGTCTGAGAGAAGTCAGTTATTGGCTCAGACACCAACACTGAAAGATTTTTGCTGCCTCAATTTAAACAATTAAAAAAATAGCTCCTTAATTATTTGCATTCTGTCCTTGGATTTATATTTAAAAAAAATTTTATTTGTGCTTTGCTTCGTTTTCTTTAATGGATGTAACAAGTAAAAATTGAGTTTCACTGTCACTTACAAAGTGAGTGAATTTAGAAAAGACTTTTAACAAAACGGCTACAGCAAATGATCATATTTAATGATATTAAGGATTTACAGCATAATCTGGGAGTTTTTGGTATTAATTGTTTAAAGAGGAAAGGTGAAAGGTGAAAACTATTTCTTTGGTGCCATCTAGTGGTCATATCACAATGAAGCCAATTTAAAACTAATGAACTCCACTCCCTAAATTGTAATCTTCACAGCAACATGTAAATGAAATGCGATGGAAAAAATAATTCCATGTAAACCCATAAGCATATGTTAAGCATATGTTAGGCAAAGTGTACTTTTCAGGGTCATTACTTAAAGCCACTCCTGCTTTTAAAATGCTGCCTTGTTTGTGGTGTAACTCACCAGTGATTCTGTTGTTTAGCATGTCTGTGTAGAAGCTGAAGGCCCTTGCATATGCTCCATGCTGGGGACAAACAAAGGAGAACACAAGAATTTCAGTTGACTGTTAGTGATGTGTTCTGGGCCTCTGTCATTACTACATCAGCGGTATCAAAGCTGCTCTTACCCTGACCATGCCTCTGATCAGAGCAGCGTAACACCGTGTGTCTTTCTCTGGCAGCAGGTTAAAGATCCTCTCTGCATTGTTGTTTTCCTTCCATGAGGCATTTAGAAAGTACGACGCGCGACGAAACTTCCCCTTCCTTTTCTTTGCCCCCTCCCCTGACACCTCCTAATGACACACAAGTACAGTTTACACACACATCTACACACACACAGCAAGTGAAGTGGATGCTGTCATTCATTGTCATCACTCACAGAACATTCTTCCGGTGCCACCCCTTCCTCAACAGGGTTTTTGTCACAGTAGAGAGCGATCAGGTCCAGCAGGTCATGAGTTGTTTCCATGGAGACAGCTGTACCTGAGGAAAGTGAAAAGACACGGTTCCATGTGTGATTTCAACATTTTAGAGACAATGCCCAAATACTTTTGTTGATTTATTTTTCAGGTTCCTGTGCTTTAGTCAGGCATTCATTTTCTGACAACTTTACTTTTACTCTATGGAACACAAGTATCTGTACTTTCTGTCGCTTACACCTTTGTAATTTAAGGTTTAATAGGCTTGAGGAATAAAATCAATCATTTTTATTTTATATGAATGTGCATCTTCTCAAAGTCAAGGCTGATTTCAATGTAAAGTGATGAAACAGTAATGCATTATCAGTCTTTTTCTTAAACAAAGGTATGCGTACTTCTACTGGGAGTAAAAATTTGTGAACTTTTGCCACCACTGTGTGTGTGTGTGCATTTTCTCACCTGCTTGAAGAAGCTGATCGTACATATCCACTGCGGCTGTAACTCTCCTCAGATTAATTCTTTCCTTCAGGGCCTCCTCACTCACCTCCTCCAGGAGCAACGACACAGTCTCTGGCATCAGACACTACAGACACACAACGAAGTAATTCAGTACCACATACTGCCCTTCATTCTGGAACACAATCTGAAAAACTATTTAGCATTTTCAAAGCTTTTAAAACCTGTAACTGGTACTTTTAATATATCTATTCTAATTTCAAACAATAGCAACAGCATCTGTGTGTGTGTGTGTGTAGCAGTCTTACTGGTATGTGCGGTTCAGCAAAGTCTTTGGTGAAGAGCTTGGGATTGTTGTTAATAAAGAATTTAGCTGCGGATCGGCCAGACTCTTGAGATAGAGAGAACAGTGTCTACAAAAAAAGAAAGATGAAAAAAATGAGCAAAACTTCAACACCACATTGTAAATTGTCAGTTTGATTTTGGCATACAAACTCAGAGGACGTCCTGGGTGAGAGGAAAGGGTCATCCTGGAACTGGTATCGATATGCTGTGGGGTCCTAGAGGGGATAAGAGATCATGTTTAGTACCAACAAACACATACTGTTAAATAGCTTCATGCCCACACTGAATGACTACACTCACCCTGCCCACTGTGGAAGACAGAGCCTCCAGGACTGCCTCCTTGCTCCTGTTGAACAAAGGAGTGACGTCAGTTTCTTTCCATTTTGTTACATGTTGACTTAATTTAGAGCAGAGGCAGCTTTTCAAACCATGTCACTGGCCAGCTACCAGCTCTGTATGACATACATACCATGTTTTCTTCCTCGGGATGACAATGGTCTGTGCAGATTCTGCAACACAAATGACAAACAGGGCTGAGTTTGATGTCAAAATCCAACATACAGGTGAAACTGTGCTTAAAAAAGATACCTAATACGGAGAAGGTAAACATTTATGTGTGGTACAGATTGGCAAAATTATGCAAAAACCACCAAAATATGCTCAGACCCAAAAGGATCAATACAGAGTGGTCCATCATGGTCCTTCTGAGTGCAGTCTATCTGAGGTGAAAACATTCTAACACTAAAAAGTAAAAAAAAAAAAAATTATATATATATATATATATATATAATTTATCATCTATTGTAGTTGTTATATTCATCAGTCATTTTGTTCATGTCAGGTCTTGAATTCACTAAAGGCTATTTTCTGTTTTACAACCTTGTCTTCTGAACTCCTTTTTCTGTCATAGTTGCATGACTGCAACTTTTATACTGAATTTATTCAAAAAAATAGGATGCAAGACTGACAATTAACCCCAGGATGCAAATGAGCTCTGGAGTATAAGGTTTTTGTATAAGCTTACAAATTCCTCTCTGATCATATTCACTTGGGTTAATTTCTTTTAATATCACAACATGGCATGCATTTACCTTCGTTAGCTTCAGCAGCTTGTTGTTGGAGAGCAGAGGTCCAGTGAAAACTCCTGAAACAGTAAAGAAAACATGTATGAGCTGTCACCTCACGCCACTACATTTCATCCATCACACTGAGGATGCAATAAAACTGGGGCACAAACAGCATTTGTCGACAAACAGTATCCGTGCAACTTTTATCCAGCCACTTACATGCCTATCACTCTCACTAATAAATATACATCCTTTTGCACTCGTTTCTAAGACACACATCAGCCCATTTAGCCTCATCAAGATGTGACCTCCTGTAAGATGATAACTGCAGCTCTTAATTTCACGAACACTCGGAAATTAAATAACTGTAAGTTCGACAGTATAATATTTAGACTTGGAAAGCTGCTTCGTAACTATTCTTACCTGTGACCACACAGCTTTTGCAAGTTATTTAACAGAAAACGTCCATTTCTCTGTACATAATGCCCTACGTGCGTCCCGGGCGCCGCCATCTTGTTTCTGACTGAGGGATTATGGGAGGAAGAAACCATGTGAGAAACGACGCGAAAAATATAATGATTATTAATGGTTGGTGTGTTATACTACACACATCAATCCCTGGATCAAAAGTTAAATTTTTTGTTGCATAATTATTTTTGAAAGTTACATTTTAAAATGGACAAAATAGGCTAATGTGTATTTGTGCCTCCCCTCTGAAGTGGAAAAGTCCCACGTGTCTCCTAGAAGGAACTTCGTGTCGCGTGTGACATGCTCCAGCGATGAATTCATGATATTAAACAACCAAAGTTATAATATTTATCTACAATGTTATTTGGAAAAGAAGTGCCATGGCGGCGTTTGGAGGGCATGTCGTTTGGCCTGTACTCTGCCGAAGAAATAAGGTGAGAAATAACGAACCAACTACTGTCTGGAACAAACACGAGTTGAAAGTAACA
>JAPTMW010000002.1:1629379-1642218 GCA_029822955.1 Ostorhinchus angustatus
CTTCCGATCTTGCCTGTACATGTTCTCTTATTATATTTTTAGTGTTCCTCTTTGGAATTACGCGGTACTGATCTGTTTGTGTTTTGAATGAGTAATTAATATATTTGTTTACATTTTTTTTTTTTTTTTTTTTTGCAATAACCGTCCTTGGAAATTTTATAATGTGTAGCTCATACAATAGGCAACGGGACCGCACTGTTAGCTATGATATTTAAGAATTGCAGTAAATAATAAGTTCGTCTAATTGTATCTGGCTCCAATTACATTATGTATCTCGGGAGTCCTTATAGAACAGTGCCAGTATTACTCAGGTTGACGAATAGAAGATCCCCAGCTGTTTTCATATTCCTACTACAGACCCACCATGCAGCAGGCCCAGTCATTACATGTAGTTAATTCAGTATCTGCTTGAGTGACTTGTGCAAATCAACGGATTCAAACACCTGGCCAGAATAAATATGAAAACATAAATGTCTGTAAACTGACATACTCTGCAAGCAATACCAAATGTAAATCAGTAATAATAAAGCCACACATTCCATTTGTCTCTTGTCCAGAAAGCTGAGCGTGAAGACAATCACAAATTTCCGATTCCTTGATGCTGTTGGAAATGTGGCCCCAAACAGTCTGTATGACTTGGCTCTGGGGCCAGCAGACAACAAAGAGGTATGTGTACTTCTGTCACAACATAGATCTCCTTGTTGTGTTTCACAGTAATGACAGAGCTGTAACTTATCCTACACTACTTATTCTTTGCCTGACCTCTGGTATTGCTTTGTCAGGTGTGTTCAACTTGCTGTCAGGACTTCAACAACTGTCCAGGACACTTGGGGCATGTGGACTTACCTCTGCCTGTTTACAACCCACTGTTCTTTGATGTAAGCACCCCTCAGCACAGCTCAGTTCAACACTTTTTCTCACCAGAGAGAACTGAATTCCTGTGTTATTTTCTTCCTTCCATCAGAAACTGTTCCTGATGATTCGAGGTTCATGTCTGGCTTGTCACTTACTAACGTGTCCTCGAGCTGCTATCCACCTGCTGATTAACCAGCTGAAGTTACTGGATCATGGTGCCATGCAGGAGGTCTATCAAATAGACCAAGTTCTCAACCAGGTGGGTTTCTGAGGAAACTAAATATCAAGATTGAACAGCAAACAGAACAAAGTAACCTGATATGTGGATGACTGGACTGAATTATACTTATTTTAATCATGCTACATACAGTAGATATATACACCTTGCTTGCATTTGATTTGTTGATGTATACAGTTTATATTCACATTGTGTGTGTTAGTACCTGGAGGTGCATCCTAAAGCTACTGGAGATGAGATCGAGCAGGTACTGAAGGAGTTCAGTGACTCAGTAGTTGGTGTTAATGCTGAAAGTACAGAGAACAGCAGACCGGTCAGTAAAGGCATAAATTCACCTCATTTTAATTTAAATTATACCAGTATGTCTCTGTGTAAGACACACATATCCAACTGTGTCTGTTTTTCTTTGTCAGATTAAACATCTAGTGGAAAAGAAGAACAGCCTGATAAATAACTTCTGGAGAATCCAAATGACAACTAGAAAATGCCCTCACTGCAGGTAAAGTGACAGAAGTGATAATACGCAGGGTGCTTGCACAGGTCCTGAAAGTCTTAAAAAGTATGCAATTTTGAAACGCTGTTTTCCAGACCTTGAAAAGTCTGGAATTTTGTGTGAAAGTCTTAATAAAGTATGGAAAACAGTTTCTCTCAAAATTGTTGAATTTTAGAGTATGCTCAAAGGCACATAATCTTGTAAGATGAGAAATACACAAGGAAAGCATATAAAAAAACTTTATATGATTTTGCTAAACGGTCAGTACTGGAATGATTCTAGTAAAACTCGTTTGTGTGATATCCATGCACTTTTGTGATTTGTTTTGAAAACGTTTCTGTCAGTAAAAAATTATTTATTGCAAATTATGCATTCATTCATTCATACGCTTATTAAAATGAATTTTTCTACTACATACAACAGGTGCAATCTCAAACAAAAAGTAGGCACTCAAGTATAAAAGTACATCAAGTCAAGGTCTTTGGGAAAAAATTAGCAGTTTTGAAAAAGTCTCGAATTTTTTTTTGGATAAAGAGCAAGTACCCTGGTACAGTGAATGTTGTCAGAATGAGACTCAGAAATGCAGTGGGGCCTATATTACAACTGGTGGTGTCACACTGTTTATTTGTAAGTTATGATTAAGACATTCTGAATTTGTTGTTCTCTTGTTCATTTTTTCATTCTAACTTCACATTAATGTTGTCTGTTTAAAGGAGTGGACGGTTTACTTTGCGCCGTGAACACAACAGTAAGCTGATTGTGACAATGCCTTCTGTAGTACAGACCCCTGGTGTCACTACTGGTAAATAATAAAATTATATTTGTTTTATTTGTTTTTCAGTTAGCTGTGTGTTAACAGTAATTGTGATGAAAACAAAGAGATCAGAGAGAGCTTGTTATTAGTGTCTTTATTCATGTGGAATTGGTGTCATCATGACACTCATTGCATTTTTTAAAGCCTGCTCTGTCTATATACATAGTTAAGATATTTGCTTTGTTCACAATGGCTTACTTCTACCACTTTTTTTCTCTTTGCAGAGGACACAATGACTGGGAAGGTCTATTTGACTGCTAGTACAGCCCGAGAACATGTCAACAAATTGTGGGAGAAAGAAGGTATTACAGTATAAAAAATATTAAACAGTTTTATAGTCAGTGGTGCAGCCTTAAAGTGATACCGAATATGTTATTTGTAATTATGTCTTTTCTGCCTCTTTGTTCTTTTAGGTTACTTCCTGAAGCATCTATTCTCTGGAATGGAGGCGAGTTCAGTGTCCAAAGAAGCAGACAAAGGGTTCTACCCTGAGCTCTTCTTCTTGGAGCTGCTAGTGGTCCCACCCTGCAGGTACAGTGTCAAACATAGTCCTCGAAATATTGGCCAAAGCTTGGCTCTAGCTTGTACCTTATTGTCCACCAGGTATCGTCCCATTAACCGACTGGGCGACCAGATGTTCACAAATGGTCAGACAGTCAACATGCAGGCGGTCATGAAGGACTGTGGAATTATCAGGAAACTCCTGGCTCTCATAGCGGGGGAAAAGAGTGTTCAGGAGGAAGAGGTAAACTCAATAAACCCCATGTCATTTCACTGGGTCAAACAGTCACACAGTGGTGAATTTGGTATCCTGCACTGTGTTGTTCTCCTTTAGGCTTCAGAACAGACAGACCAGTCCTTTCTGTCTGGGATCCCTGGGCTTACATTAACAGATAAGCTCTATAACATCTGGATTCGCCTCCAGAGCCATGTTAACATCGTCTTTGACAGCGACATGGACAAACTGATGACGGAGAAATACCCAGGAATCAAACAGGTATCACAAAGCCCATTGTTTACGCATAACAGCACGATAATAGGAAAGCACGTCATTAGAGTGAAGTTCAACAGAACAAATATTTGAAGCAGTCAGACTAATGGGTCACACATGAATTATAGAGTTCTACTGTCCAGTTAATGAGGACTAAGCTTTACCAATGGATGACCTGCTGTTACCTACTGTCTCTGTTTTCCAGATCCTGGAGAAAAAAGATGGATTGTTCAGGAAACACATGATGGGAAAGCGAGTGGACTATGCTGCACGATCAGTCATCTGCCCAGACATGTACATAGGAACCAATGAAATAGGAATACCCATGGTACATCCCAGTTTGTCTCACATCTAGTAACCAGCCTCCATAGCGAGATAAAGTATCCATTAAACAGTACAATTCAATATTATACTTTTGAGTCATTAAGATATAAAACAAGACAGTCAATTTAAAGTACAACAGATTGAAGTAAAAGGGGAGAGAAATAATGACATAAAGACTTGGAGAGTAAGGTATAGGAAGATTTAATCACTGGAATGGAAGATAATGTTTAGAATTGTATTTTCCCGCTCTCTCCCAGTCAGTCCGTTGTGTCGGAGGCGTTGTTTGGTGCGAATTGGCAGCCACGCTTCCGTCAGCCTGTCCCAGGGCAGCTGTGGCTACAGATGTAGTTTACCACCACCAGAGGGAATGTGAGAGTGAATGAATAATGGATCAATAATGTAAAGCGCTTTGGGTGCTATAGAAATCTAATCCATTATCATTAACAGTTTATGGCAGGTGGTGTCCAGCTTTAAGATGAATTACCCTCACACATGTTAAGCATAAACCCAAAATGGATAACAAACACTGTCCTTTTATGTTTTTTAGTGGCCTCCATAGATTCTGTGTGCAGATCGTGTTATATCTTTCACAGTAATCCAGGGCTGTAATTAACGATCATTTTCATTGTTGATTATTTTCTTAATTTAATTGTTTGGTCTTCATAATGTCAGAGACTGAAAAAATGTTTTCAGTGTACTGTGGTCTTGTTTGGTTTGCAACCCAAAGGATTCAGTTTCCTGTCTTAGAGGACTAAGGAAACCAGCAATAATGTCTTTTAATAGGCTGCAGTCAGGGTTTTTTTTTTTTGTCGTAAAGAAATCACTTGAATGGATCAGTATAGTAGTCGTTGACAGCTTATCGATGAAGCAGATCTATGCTGAACCTGATCACTTGTTGCAATTTTTGCTCTGTTGCTGGTGAATAATGAAATAGAGACTTCTGCCGGCCGACAATATTTGATTTCTTTGCAAAGAAAGGTCAGTTCTGCACATGAGCTGCAATTGTGATGAAAAGACCAAGAGCTTCTCACAAGATCCACCTTTTATAGGGTCAATCCCATTTGCAAGTGACACTTTCAGTCTCTTCAGAGGGCATTTTGATAGTGATGAGCACCATACAGTCACCTTTTGTACCTTCCAAGAAAATTAGCACACAGCAATGGGGGTTTGGGTAAAGGTATGGGAAAGTTAGCAAGCAGTGGGGGGCATTTGGGAACCTCAGCATGCAATAGGGGTTGGGTGTTTCGGAAAGGACAAAGGAGCAAAGTAGAGAATTTGATGAAGAACTTAAAATTCCATTACACAGTATAGACTGAAATTTTAATGCAGATTGTTCTAAGTTAGTTACAGGTTAACTAAAATTAGATTTCACAATCTCAGCACCTGCAGCATAATTATTTGTCATTTTGTATAAGAACAACCCATGTTAAATAATAGAAACTGAAGTCTGTACTTTTTGAGCAGGTTTTTGCCACCAAGCTCACCTACCCTCAGCCTGTCACTCCATGGAATGTCAAAGAGCTCCGTCAGGCCGTTCTGAACGGGCCCAACGTACACCCCGGGGCGTCCATGGTGATCAACGAGGACGGCAGGAGGACCATCCTATCAGCTAGCAACCTCGCTCAGAGAGAAGCCGTTGCAAAGCAACTCCTGACACCGTGTCCTGGTCCTCATAAGATGCCCATGAAGATAGTACGGCATATACCGCATTCATCCATTTAGCTCATAGATGCTGCATATTGTAGTTCTGTGGTATATATTGAACTTAGCTCAGTCCTTTCATTGTCAGTTATCTTTCCGTCTTTTCAGGTGAATCGTCACATAAAGAATGGAGACGTTTTGTTACTGAACAGACAGCCGACTCTTCACAGACCCTCAATACAAGCCCACTGTGCTCGTATCTTACCTGGAGAGAAGGTTTGTTTGGTTTAACTCATGGCAGAGAAGAGCCTTGGTTTTTGTTTCCTCTGGTAGGATCTTAATGGAGCCTCCCTAATGACATTAGCAGCGAAAAATATAATTGCATGGGCATGAATTAGTAATGCATGGCTACAATACCAGTCTGTGGCTTCTACTATGACCTGGGCCTGAATAAGTGGATGAAGATGAATGGATTTCTTTGAGCTACTGTAAGTGAAGTGTAGACATGTACAACCCTGGTTCTGAAAAAGTTCACTGACAGTGTGTATAATGTAAGTAAAAACAGAATGTAATTATTTTATTCACAAAAGAACATAGACAACATATCAAATGTATACAACTGAGAAAATATACCATTTTAAGAAAAAACTAATATTTTGAAGTTGATGGCAGCAACATGTTGAGACAGGGTCATGTTTACAACTGTGTAGCATCCCCTCTTAACAACAGTTGGTAAATGTCTGGAACGAAGGAAACCAGCTGCTGGACTTTTGGTAGAGGAATGTTATAGTATTCTTTTCTGATATGGGATTCTAGTCACTCAACGGTCCTGGGTTTTCTTTATTGTGTTTTTGTTGGTACGATGAATGTTGTCAAGTGAAGTCATACTGTTGTTATCGATGCATTTTGTGATTTAGTATTGTCTTGTAGAAACATGCAAGGCCGCTGCTGAACAAGATGTCATCTGGATTGGAACACTTGTCGCTCTAAAACCCATATATACTTTTCAGCATTGATGATGCCTTTCTAGATGTGCAACCTGCCAATTCTTTAGGCACTACTGCACACTATTGCCATTAGAGATGCAGGCTTTTTAGTTTTACTTACTTTTCCAGCCTTTTGTTTTTGCCACCCCAAATTTTTGGAGACCTGCTGCACCCATCAAATTCAAAATTCCTTTTTTTTTTTTTTTTTTCATGAAATGGTACATTTTCCTAGTCTAAACATTTGTTATGTTTTCTGTGTGACTAAGTTATGGGCTTATGAGATTCCAAATTAATACGTTCTGTTTTTATTTAAATTTTTCACAACATCCTGACATTTTTGGGTATTACTGTTGTACGTTACTTTCAAACACTAACATAACTACTAACAGTAAAAGCCTTTATCAGGGTAATTTATATTCGATGCGTTTCCATCAATATATTCAATGTGCATTTTAGAGTTTTCTGTTTGCAAATGTTTACAAAACAGCTAAATTTGAAAATCACCCTTTTGAAAACAGAGTAGATACTCATTAATGGAAATGGAAATACTTCATGTCAAATTAAGGTTGACATAATGAACTCTTATCTGGATGTGCAGCTGGTAGTGTGGACTGATGAGACAGTCATTGCTCAACAGACTGTTCTACTTCTGCTCTGTTTATCAGAGCCAAAATGTGCATTTTTTTCTTTTTCTCTCCAAAAGCTCATCGCTTCTTTGAAGGGTTAAACTCCCAAAATGGGATTTCTAAGATTTATCATGGTCACCATGGGATCAACAGGCTGTCTGAGTCTTAATTGTTCAGTGAGCAGATGCTATAACAAACTGTACGCTGTCATCAGTCAGAAATTCTTTGAAAATGCAGTAGACATTTGCTCTTACTAAATCTGTCTCCCATCTTTCGCAGCTGCATGATCCAGTTGCATCCTAATATGTGATTTAATATGACAGGTGTTAAGGCTCCACTATGCAAACTGCAAGGCATACAATGCTGATTTTGACGGAGACGAGATGAACGCTCATTTTCCACAAAGTGAGCTGGGCAGAGCAGAGGCCTATATGTTGGTCAGCACTGATCAGCAGTACCTTGTCCCAAAGGTATGTGACACATACTGGCAGACTCATTAGCCTTGACCAACAAAACTGGATACTACTGCTGCTGTTTACCATGCTGCCTGATTCATGAGTTTTTAGATGGCATCTTCAACGTCTTCTGTTCAGCTAATAGGTCACTTTGTGTAGCTGAGGTGCTTATTTCAATGAACTAATATACTCCAGCGTTTTGATGTGAAATGTAATAAAATCAGATGAAGTACATAAAAAGTACTTCAAATGATCACTGGTCATTTATGAAGATCCACTTCCTGTATTTGAAGTTCTTGAAATATTTTCCTTATGCATACTTACACAAGCAGGTGAACCCTTTTTTTTCCCACTTTCTCTTTAGGATGGCAAACCGTTGGCAGGTCTGATCCAGGACCATATGGTGTCTGGTACAAGGATGACTATAAGAAGCTGTTTCTTCACCAGAGACCAGTACACTGAGTTGGTTTACAGAGGACTGACTGACAAAATGGGCAGAGTGAAGCTTTTACCCCCAGCCATACTCAAACCACAGCCACTGTGGACAGGAAAGCAGGTGAAGCACATTTGTGAACAGTGATTTCTATTAATCATTAGGAATCTGATTTAGTGAGGTGTGGTTAATGATGGTGAAGGGCATTGTATTCAGACGTCATAAGTTTGAACAGGGCCATGTGAATATATCTTGTATTTTGGGTTGTGTCCTGCAGGTGGTGTCTACACTCCTGCTCAATGTAATACCACAGAAAGCTGTGCCTCTCAACCTGATGGGCAAGTCCAAAATCCCCGGCAAGGCATGGATTCAAGTCCCACAACGGTTTTATCCCGGATACAAACCAGAGAGCATGTGTGACTCACAGGTACACACACAGACACACAAACAGCTGCTAAACTGACTTACTCTAACAAATTTAGATTAGGCTTTCATTTATACACCTCCACACCAGTGACACCTGTGGCTGGGGAGTTTTAAGTTTTTTGGGTTGTTGTCTCTTACAATATCTCCGGAACGCTGTGACAGAATTTCTTCAAATTTGGTATAAATGTTAAATTGGACCGAGTGTGAGTTGAGTAAAATGTGGTCAAAGTTTAATGTGACCTAAAATACTGTTTTTACCCTTTTTTAAACTCCTCCATAGTCTTCACTGCATATATGAGTCTGGACAGACATGGATATGAAATCCAAGTTGACAGGTTGTTGGATGCATACAACCACAATTTGCTAATTCTAGTATCCTTTCATGTTTTTTCCAGGTGGTTATTCGTCAGGGTGAGCTTCTGGTGGGTGTTTTGGACAAAGCTCACTATGGCTCCTCTGCCTATGGTCTAGTGCACTGCTGCTATGAGCTGTACGGAGGAGAAACAAGTGGCAAACTGCTCAGCTGTCTGGCCCGACTCTTCACTGCCTACCTGCAGCTGTACAGAGGCTTCACTTTGGGTAAATGTCCTCATGATACGATGATGGGATAAAATACATTCCTGGTAACTTGTAGGTGTTTGACAGGAATATGTAAATGTCAGAGTTGAGTAGTGTGTTTTTTTTATGTATGTATAGGTGTGGAGGACATTCTGGTGAAGCCAGGTGCTAACAAGCAAAGGAAAAAGCTCATCAAAGAATCACTACAAATCGGCACCAAAGTACGTTTATTACTCACTCGTGCTGTTGAAATGAGCTGCAGGAGTTCAGCATCCTCTGGATCACCTTCAGAAATCAATAAAAATCCATTTTTATCCAACGTGAGAGCTAACCTGCTATCCAGTGTCCATTTTAGAAACCGCAGCTTTGTCAAATTCAGTGCTCTCTCTACCATGAGTGCCACTGGCCAAAATGGCTGCTACAATAAAGGTGTAGTTCATGGGCCTCACTGTGCTTTAATGTGGCCTCTGAGGATAAATATGTACTACACACAAACCTTTAGAATTATGATCTGAAGATAAAGACAGCTACAACCCTGCAACTCTGAAACAGTTCTAGCACTTCCTTAATGATGGGGCAGCTGAGTTTACCATTTCTTAAGAATTTTCTGCATTTTTTTCCATCGTCCTCAGGCTCTCCAAGCTGCTTTCAACCTGCCCTCCAACATGGAGAAAACTGAGGCTCAGGGCCGCTGGCAGGATGCTCACCTTAACCCAGACCAGAGGGACTTCAGCATGGCCGACCACAAGTTCAAAGAAGTGGCTAACCAAGTGAACAACGACATTAACAAGGTACCTGTGTTACCAACATGGAATCGTCCCATGGTGAAAAGATGTGTCTATGGTGAACACATAGAGGATGTGGGGTTTTTTTTAGAATTAAATCGTTTGCATAATTGTTGCTTAGTTAGCGAATGTATTCTTAAAAATCAGTTCTTTAAAATCATTTAGCACTAAAGGACTTGGTTGGTTCACTGTAGCCAGCAGGTGCTTGTGTACCCTGTGTGTCTGCCAGTATCAGTCAAATTCAATCAATCAAATTGTATTTATGTAGTGCCGTATCATAACAAAAGTTATCTCATGACTTATAAAATTGTGCCAACAGACTTTTAAGGTCTCATTGAATTCAGCTGCAGGGAGCCACAGTAAGTGTGGCTTTAGAAAGGCACTTTGCCAAATCAGCTGCTCAGACCATTAAGTTAGTGATATTTTGTTATTATGAAAAATGTACAAATATTGTCAAGCAGGTGAGTGGTCATGTCAGGTGAATAGAATGGAATAGATCTTTGTCAGTGTCACAGGAACAATGAAAATTCATTTTCTCAGCATTTAACTGCTTGTGGGTAAAAACTGTGGTAGAGTCTGTTTGTTTTCGTTTTTACCCCTCAGCCAACGTCGGGCCGAAGGGGTGTTGTAATCTTTTTATTATCTGTCTGTCCATTCAACAACGTAATGACATTATCTGAAGAATGCAGTGAGATATGTGCACCAAATTTATACTGTGGATACATCTTGGCATGGAGCAGAGGCCTATTGAAAATAGATCACCTTGACCTACTTTTTCAAGGTCAAATGGTGACATGTCCTTTCAACAATATAATCACATTATCTGAAGAATAAACACAAAGACAATTTAATCTAAATTATAGGGCACTAACTTTCAACAGAACCTTACACTACATTTGGTCAAGGGGCATTAAGAGTGCACAGCACGTTATTTTTCTAGTTATGCGAACTAATGACAGAATACAATATGATTCTGTGGAACTTGATGTAGAAATAGCGTGTCAGTGATTCTATTAATTCTTGTACATCCATTTGAGGAAGTTATTAATTCGAGACAATAATAACACCATGATACGCAGTTGGAGTTGAAGTAGAAGTAACAAGAGTTAAGAGGAACTAGTTTTCTTGTGGTTGCACATGTAGTGTACAACTGTAAAAGAACCTACAGCTGAATTTGAACCTGTTACTTTCTGTTGTTACCTACATTTAATCTACATTTTGATGAAAACTGTCTTGTGTTCATAGGTGTGTATGCCAGTCGGACTCCACACCTCCTTCCCTGACAACAACCTCCAGCTGATGGTCCAGTCAGGAGCGAAGGGGTCTACTGTGAACACCATGCAGGTATCCTTCCCCCTCCAGTCCCCAACACTGCAGAAGGTCTGACTGGCTTCAGCTTGTTGGATGTTAACACCATGTCATGTTTCTGCCTTTCAGATCTCCTGTCTACTAGGTCAGATTGAGCTGGAAGGCCGTAGACCACCACTGATGCCTTCTGGGAAATCGTTGCCATGCTTTCAGCCATATGACCCTGCACCTGGAGCTGGGGGCTTTGTTTCTGGAAGGTTCCTTACAGGCATCAAACCGCAGGTACATGTGTAGAGCTCTGTGTGTGTTGGTATGGGGTTAGAAGAACTGCATAAAAATTATCTCAATCTTTTAAGTTGTGGGGAGATGATAATGTCGTCACTTTGTTGTGTACAGGAGTTTTTCTTCCACTGTATGGCTGGCAGAGAAGGACTGGTCGACACTGCTGTTAAAACCTCTAGATCAGGATACCTGCAGAGGTACCAGGCACTTTACTTTAAAGATGTGTTTCCACCGTAGGAAGTTTGGGGTAGTTTTTCATGCATCAATGGCCAGGGCCATTACAATTGTAATCATAATGTATAATAAGTGGATTGACACCGAATTGCAGGCACTGCTTGCATTCTACAGCAACCGATAACATTGGTGGTGGGTCCTACTCTGCAGTGGAGATGTGATAGCCAAGAGGGATGAGTGAGGGGATGTTCCAGTAAATCCCCCTTGTACCCTGGAGTTCTTGAGGTGGAAACACGCCTTATAACACAGCAGAAGTTTGTGGGTGTAGTCATTTAATGGAAGAAGCACATGGGATTGTTGATGAGTTATTTTCACATCGCTGCACCAACTCAGTATACTGTTTTACGTTATTTTACTCTTGGCTCAGAAAACTATTGTTCAGGTTTCTGTCAGATATGTTTCAGAGATGAGATAATGTCAGATCAGTTCCTATATCTGTATAGGGGGTTTAGAGCCTTCCCCACCCTCACAGTCCACAGAATCTATTCAGCCCCAAAAGGAGAAGTGAAAATAAGCAAAGATTAAGACATATTCTTTCACCCTAGACTTTATCATTCATGCCTCATAATAATAATAATAATAATACAAATTTACATACTTAAAATAGCCTGAAATGCTGAAACAGGGTATTTTACCCAAACTTACCTTGTTTAATATGAATTGTCAGTGATGCTAGTTCTATGTCCTCAACTTCTTTTTCCTTTTACTGTGTTCTGCAGATGTGTTATAAAGCATCTGGAGGGTTTGGTAGTGCAGTACGATATGACAGTAAGGGACAGTGATGGATCTGTGGTCCAGTTCCTGTATGGTGAAGATGGCCTGGATATTCCTAAGACACAGTTCTTGCAGCCAAGACAGTTTCCCTTCATAGAGGAAAACTACGAGGTAAAACACAAATATGCAACTGATCCACATTTGACAGTAGTGTGTAGAAAGTGCGCAGCCTTGTCAAATTCAGTCCTCCCTCTTCAGTGGGTGCCACTGGCCAAAATGGCTGCCACAGTAATCGTGTAGTTCATGGGCCCTACGATGCTCTAACATAGCACCTAGGGATAATTTTGTACTACACACAAACTTGTAATCGCATAAGGTGTCTTTTTGTAAATATAGTTTATTTTTGAACTGTTTCTGTCCTCTTCCAGTCCTTCCAACCTGAGCTTGATTTTGAATATGTACAGGTACTACTCGGAAAATTAGAATATCGTGTAAAAGTTGTTTTTTTCAGGCAATTCAACATAAAAGGGGAAACCAATACATTTTATAGACTCATTACATGCAAAGTGAGATTTCCCAAGCATTTCTTTGTTGTAATTTTGCTGATTATGATTTACAGCTTATTAAAACCTCTAACCCAAAAACTCAGAAAATTAGAATACTGTGAAAAGCTTCA
>JAPTMW010000002.1:1694192-1708817 GCA_029822955.1 Ostorhinchus angustatus
ATGAAAGCCTTTGGGACATTCTGAAGGTGTGTAACATAACACAAGATTATTGAAGAAGACATCCAGTTGACCCAAGGGAGTTGACGATTTGCTTAAGTCAAATGGAGTCACACTAAGTACTGACTTTACTTGCTCAAGCTGTTTGTGTGTGTGTGTGTGTGTATTTTAATACTGTGAACATATTTCTTGTCAGAAATAAAGACACGCCCATTACAACCCTGTAAACCCATAAACGCTGCCTAGACTTTTGCACAGTACTTTGTACATGTAAAGCATTACCACATTGTCATTTAAATTCTCTGCCTTTGCACTTTTTTCCTCTTGAAGCAGCTTTACAACATAAAAAATAGTACTTACCACAACTCAACGTTGGCTGTTATTATACTGTATAACATATGTTAAAATATTAACGCATAAAATCATTTAAAAGCTGTACATGCTGCACTAATGCAAAGGTTTTGAAGTTTGGTATCAAACAGCAACATAATTTTTCTACCAATTAGGAAGCATCCCAGTCTGTGATCACAGAAAATATATTATTGGCATCTGGCAAACCCATGAAAGTTGCAAATGAATTGAAAGCCACTATTTGAAGGCATTAAGACAGCTTGTCTTCAGTTTTAGGACTACAATAGCTACAGTGGAAGGTGCTGAAAAAAATTATCATTTAATTTTTCACCACCCCTGGACTCTTGCCCCATTGTTCTCTCTATTCTTTGATCCTTTAGATTATGGTCCATGTCTGGGGTCCAGGAAGCCTAAACAGCCATATGAATGGATCTCCTACAGAGAGGTAAGAGTTCCCATAAGCAGCTCGTCTTGTAAAACATACTATGACATGCAGCTGAAGGGTGGGAGAGCGGAGTGTTTTCAGCTGGCACACAATTCTGTTTGTGTTAGGTTATGGAGAGAACGGAGAATTTGGGTTCGGCATTTCTTCACAAAGGACACTCGAAGACCACTGACCCCTACATTGGCATCTTCTCTCAGAACCGACCTGAGGTACAATGCTCTGCGAGGTTTAACTGTAACTGCATCCAAAATAGAAGTGCTTTAACTGGACAGATGGTGTCGGTATCATAAATATTTCACCTTATTGTGTTGATACTGTCTTTTTCTTCAGTGGACCATTGCTGAAATAGCTTGTTACACCTACTCTCTGGTGTCAGTTCCTCTCTATGACACACTGGGAACAGAGGCCATCTCCTACATTATAGATAAAGGTATAGCAGCAGCAGAAATGCTAAAAATGGAACTGTCCCATGTTTACCAGGCCTCTGTTACACATACATGTACAGTAACGCTCATCCTGTGACCTGTTCCTTGTCATGTCTGTGCAGCTTCTATCTCGACCATTGTGTGTGACGTGGTGGATAAAGTCGAGATGGTGTTGGAGTGCATTAAAGAAAGACAACACTCAGTGAAAACCATTGTTTCGATGGAGACCCCCAGCACTGAGCTGGTCAGCAGAGGCCAAAAGGCTGAAATCCACATCGTCAGCCTGAAGGACATGGAGGTCTTCTCTTCTACTCTTCTATCAGTCGTTTGTCTTCTGCTTTTCACATGCACTGATTTGTTTTCACTTTTCTTGGTCTGCCATCTCTCAGTGTCCTTGATATTTAGCTTTTTGTTTTATCTTGGTTTATGTGTGTATTCTGTGTTTTCTGTGTCATCACTCTGAAGTGATCCTAATACACATATATTGTTTTTTTGTGTTTGTCCCTTAGGTGATCGGCATGAACAACCATCAGCCTCCAGTGGTGAGTAAATATTGATTTCAGGGTTTCTGTGGAGCTCAATGAAGGCCTAGAAATATATAAAAAAACAGGTGAATTATAAAGTTAATACAACAAAATAAAACCTATATGGGACTACTACATTAAGCACTAATGCCAACCATTCATTGCATGGGATATCATTAAAGACAGGAACTACATTTTGAGTTGAATTTTAAATTATCTTTGAATAGTCTCAACATCTGCAATGTCATGTTACTTTTTTCCACTCAATAAATGAATCAGTCATAGAATGTGCTGTTTGATATGTGTAACTGTTTGACCATTGTCTCCTGCATCTCTCCAGCCTCCATGTCCAGAGGACCTGGCGATCATCTGTTTTACCAGTGGAACAACAGGTGATGCACGAGTCTGTCATTATTATTTGACAAACATACAGGATCTTTCAGCCCTATGTCAAGACCTTGAGAAACATGGTCTTGGTTCAATACAGAAAAAAATCACCAAACAACAAACTTTTCTGAACTCTAACCGAAGCAGTATGATGGCCTAAACTCGTGTTTCCAATACACAGTCACGTACCAAAATGGGTTGTGGAGGTGCTTTTATAAGTTCCAGGTAAAATGAACAACAATATGAAATGTTGATTCTTTTTCTTAATTAAAACTGTTGTCCTCACTAGTGGTGTGTGAAATGCAGAGGATGGGCGTTAATTGTAAAAGTCATTACAAGGCAAAAATAACAAAACAAGATGGAGAAGATGTAAAAGTCATGGCAAAAGTACAGAAAACACAGCCCAAGAGAAAAATGAAATCAAAGAGCTATCAAGATTAAAATGATTTTCAAAAATGCATTCAAGTAAATGATGAAATGATATGAATGCAATATCAACTTTGTGTAAAAGACACAGGAGGGCAAAAAAAAACATGAAACATAAAACAATAAAAAAGAGAGCTCGACCCAGAAAAACTCTGGCAATACACGAGGTGTTGTTTTATAGGTTTGGGTCCTGAGAAGATGCCAGGTTTTAGGTCTGGAGCTTAAAAAGTTTGATAACCACTGACCTAAAATACCTAAAACCGATGGAAGTCGAGATCCAAACTTTGGCTCACTTTGGCTCATCCGTCGCCTCCCACCTCACCTGCATCTTCAGGCAGCAAAAGCAGCTTCTTCAACGATGTTTCAGTGTAACAAAATAAAAAATAATATATTGCTGAATTTATTCGCTAAGGAATCTAATTTCTGTGTATTTTATATGGATCTATCCTACTGAAGACATTTGTTCTGTGTGTTTTTATATCTGTGCATACAGGACACCCAAAGGGAGCTATGCTGACACATGGTAATATCGTGTCCAACTGCTCAGCTTTCATCAGAACAACAGAGGTAAGGCACTAATGTTGCAAGTTCATTGTTAATGTTTTATGTTTTGCCCTTACAGATTGTTTTATTCTTTGCTGGTTATCAAATCGCAATAATAACTAAAATTCCTGTGTTTAAGTGCATGTGACACTTAGTACTGGAGTTGCTCACTTCAGTCATCAGCTCTTTGCGGCCAAGTGAGTTACTATATTTACTAACCCAACGTGACATTTTACTTCCCACAAGCAAGTTTGAAAGCCTTATTCTACTATAATATTGAAACCATTATGAAAACTGTCTTCCCTGTGACATAACATAATCTCCAGGATGCTAGTTTGTTGCTGTCTTATAACATTTTTAACAGAACACCAAATGGTTGAATTTGTAGAAATAAAAGGTTGTGAGGTTTTTGCTGTTCTTTTGGTGATCTCACACAAATGTACAAAAACAAAGAGGAAGTGATAATGGATATACAAGGGCTAAGCACAAAAGGAAAAAGGGAACTGTTACAACCCCAAACTGCAGGAACTGCACATCACAACTCATACAAACAGGAACAGTGAAGGACATTTGATGAATTCTGTGCTGTCTCTCTCCAGTCTTACAGTAGGACCACCTCAGAAGATGTCATGCTGTCTTTTCTGCCTCTGGCCCACATGTTTGAGAGAGTGGTGGAGGTACAACGTCAGTAACCACTAACTAGCCTCCCTCCCTGTCTGTGTCTGTGTGTATCTCCCTGTCTTTGTGTGCACATGTAGGTTAGCTGTCCCATGCGTCCCAGTGACGTCCATATTTCCTACCTCCCCTTGGCTCATATGTTTGAGAGAGTAGTACAGGTATGTTCCCTTAGCTCCCATAGTGACCCTTTGTGATCAGTCCACATCATTGTTTTAACTGTTTGCTCTCCACTCCTGCGGACAGGGAGTGATGCTAGCACACGGAGCCCGGATTGGGTTTTTCCAGGGTGATATTCGTCTGCTGATGGATGACCTGACCGCTCTGAAACCCACCGTGTTTCCTGTGGTCCCCCGACTACTTAACAGAATGTATGATAAGGTGGGTAATGCTCTGTTCAGCCTTATTTTCCAGTCCTCCTTCAGTTGTAATGTGGTTCCCTCTAAATCCTTTGCATTGGTATTGCGTAGATTTTTGGGCAGGCCAACACCCCGTTGAAGAGGTGGGTGCTGGGATTTGCCTACAGACGGAAGGAGGCAGAGATGATGAAAGGCATTGTGAGGAGAGACAGTATCTGGGATCGCCTGATCTTCAGGAAGGTTCAGGTAAACTGAGGCAGCACACAGACTTTTGGTTTTATGCGGCATTTAATAATGAACATATTCAATTAAATCAACCAGCTTATCACCGCAATAACAGTACAGAAATTCTCTTTAGGATGAACTGACAGCATTTATGTCAATTTGATCCACTCAGACACAAGAAAAAATACGCACACAGATTTGACAAAACAAACTAGAACCTGTTTACAGAGAGGTGCCAAAAACAAGTTATAAAATCTGCAAATTTAACAAATAAGAGGTGAGGACAAAAAAATGTGCAACTCAAACAATCACGACACTGCTCTTTTGACGCTAATACAATTTTAATTAGTAATTCAAGTAATAGAAACAGTGGCATGTCACCACAGGTCTGTCGTTTCAGACTGCATGATGCAGTATTTTAAAATTATATAGCATCGGCAACAAGGATCAAAATGTAAATTCATAGCCTCATAGTATTATTGCCTAAGTCATATGTTTTCAGGTCATAGCCAATGATGAAAAATGAAGCAGCAGTGTTAGGAGAGTAAACTTACACAGATATCACAATTTGGCCAAAAATATGACTAAGGTAATTATGTTATGAGGTGGCTGTGGTATAAGTGATGACTGACGACTTGAAGTCAACTGTGTATGATGTGTCTTGGAGCTATAGTTAAAAGCATCATGACTATTAACATTATGTTCTTCACCTTAACCTGCTTGAAATAATTACTAGTAATAATGTAAAACAAATTATGTTATTTTACTTGAGTGAAAGTACTGTTAAAGGGTTACCCAGTCTGACTACCTAGTCAAAAAAAGGTCCCTATATGGATTTATCTTCTCAGATAGTTTAGAGCCTTCCATTGGAGAATTACTGCAGTGATTACTATGTATCTGATGCTACAAGTTCTTTTAACCTCACTTAGTTCTGAAATCTAAGAAGATAGCATTAACTGAGACAGATATTGCTTTGAATGTGGCTTACACTTACTTATGCAAAACTAGTAAACTGAGTCCTGCTAGTGTACACACAATATTAAATGACTGCTACCGGTGCCTTGTGAATAATCATCTGGAAAACTATTTTCTTCAAATTGAGGTTGAATTAGTTTTTTAAATGTGACACAAGTTTTTCTTTGTTTCTACCTTTAGCCTCTCCTGAATGAGATGTGGATTCAGAGACATTTACTGTAGATCAAGTGCATCAGTTTTTGTTTTTAATCCAGTTCTGTCACATTTCATTGACAATGATTGTGGAATGAGTAACTGGCATGCTTTCCTGGTGAAGGCACATAGTTCCTGGTAGATAATTCACACAGGTTATGTCAAATACATCACAGTAAATCCACATAGTAACATGCAGTCAAAGTGAAATTAGACTTTTTTTTAAAATACCCACTCCCCCCTAAAAAATTATTAAAAGCATCCAAAAATGTGGCTTCTTAAAGTAAAGAAGTACTTGTAATTCTGTTCAGCCCTGCTGGTGAATGTTTTCAATGTAAATCAGGTCATATTGATGTAGTGTGATGCCCTCTGCAGGCCAGCCTTGGAGGTCGCGTGCGTCTCATGATAACAGGAGCAGCTCCCATCTCTCCTACTGTCCTCAGTTTCCTCAGAGCTGCAATGGGCTGCCAGGTAACACAGTTCACTTCCTTATCCATACTCCAGCAACTGGGAAAAATCCTTTGGTTATCATTCTATTGATAAAGCTAATATTAACCATGTTTTTTTTTTGGCTCAGTTCTATGAAGGCTATGGACAAACTGAGTGTACTGCTGGATGCACCATGACCCTGCCTGGAGACTGGTCTGCAGGTACAAAGCCGTTTTTTCCTCAAAAAAAACCAAACCTACCTGACTGAAGTACCGTACTTTCCGGATTATTGGCCACACCTGACTATAAGCTGCATCCACACTTTACACTGCCATCTCCAACATCTCAAGATTTAATTCAGTGATGCCAAGCTTACATCCAGCAGCTCGATTTCCTTCTTTGACAGCCGGATCGATTGTTAGCCCGTGAAATATAAATTAGCGGCTTCATTGTTTGAGCCGCAGGTTCACTGTGTGTGAAAAAAGTAGCAGCTTATAGACCGGAAATTACAGTATTTATTCATCTGAACTAACTGCCCACTAAATAAACTATTATTGCTTGTGTAGTGTAATGACTGATTTGTCATTTTTCGAAGTGTGTAACCGGACTTTGTGTGAGCAGGTCATGTGGGAGCTCCTCTGCCCTGTAATTTGGTGAAACTGGTGGATGTACCAGAGATGAACTACTTGGCTGTGAATGGAGAGGGAGAGGTGAAACTAAAAACAAGCACACCACCACAGGCATTTAAACATTTTAAAAAGGCTTACCGCTCACTTGTTCTTCACATTTGTATGTGGGATCCAGGTCTGTGTGAAGGGCCCTAACGTGTTCCTGGGGTACCTTAAAGACCCAGAGAAGACCAAGGAGGCCATCGACGAAGATGGATGGGTCCACACCGGAGACATTGGGAAATGGCTCCCAGTGAGTGGAGACATTTCACACATAACTTAGCTTTTCAGTTTGATTCATTTCAGGTTTATTCTGGTTTCTGTTCACCTATATCAACACACATAGTCCATTAGAAAAAAAACATACAATACAACCAATGAATAATGCATACATCAAAACAGTAAGACAGGCATGTCAACACCAGATTGCTCAATTAAACCACCTCAGTAATAGTCATTGTAGGCAACCTGAAGCCGGTGTAAGTTTCCTTTTTTAATTTTCACCTGCACAACTATGCTATTTTATTTTAAGACTTTTTCCAGACTTAACATATATACTTGAAAGGTGGCACCATAAATGTTTGTTCTGCATCACTGTGAAGTAAAACATGCATCTCCTCCCACTGTACCACCACACCAAATATGAATCAATCACCTATTTGAAAAAGAAGTCACCTATGCCTACCATTCTGACTTCTCAACTAATCAATTATTCGAGCACATTCCCATTTTCAAACTTGTTGAACTTGTCTGACAATGGGCTGAGTGCCTTTCCCCTCGGTTCTAAATATAACACATCCTGTCTGCGCACACAATCAGAGCGTAGATTCAGCGGTTGTTGAAATTCAGCCAAGCTTACAGCCAGTTCTGCAGCCTCTTAGTGACATAGTAAATCTTTAATGTAAACGTTACAGAAGTCAGATAAAAGCTTCGCCTCATTTGGCCTTTATTTTCTGGTGGTCATACCAGTATACCAGGATTCTTATCAAACTTTCAGACGCACTCCCTGAACTATATTGAGAAACAACTTTTAGTGAATTGACTTTTGAGCCTTAGATTTATCATAACTGCACATTAGGCCTATATGATGAAATGTAATAACTTTCCACTTCATTATGCAATAACAGAAAACGCATTTTGTGTAATAAACAAACGGAACAGAAAGTTTAATATACAATGTCACAACTACACTTTTAGATCATTTTGGGATCAAATCTTGTCAAGACCTTTGAAATATAATCCACACTACTGAAATAAATGCCTGAATTTTTCAAGGTCAATTTTCAGTATTAGGTCCCTGAATTTGGCTGTTTTTGTAAAAAAAAATAAAAAAAATACAATAAGTAAATAAAAAATCAAAAGCTGATCTTGATGCTTTACTTATATATCATGGTTTGAAATAAGGACGAGAGTCCAATGTCGCACTCTTCTACTTGAATATTTGTGAAATTTAATTTAGCTATGTCCGTCCAACGTGTGCACATGAAGACTTATATTTTGGTTGGTTATTGCACATTAGACTACTTTACAATTTAATCACTTAGCATATCATGTAAAATGCAATTGTTGTGTTTTTTAAGAAACTGCTAAATGCATTGAAATATATTGTTGTATTATGGTATGTACTAGTGCATTGACCTGTGGTTCCCCGCAGGTCATTAATACCGATATCAAGGGACTGAAGTTAGTAAATACGTCATTCCTGTTTGTAACTTCATTACCCATCATGCAGCATGGTACTGTGCCTCCAGTCAACTGAGCTACGATTGTAAGGTTCTTGTTTTCCAGAATGACTAATATCTCCCAAGATACTGGTCCTATCAACTTGTCGAGATTTTTAAGGTGGAGATGGGACTGTTCTTCAACTGTAGATACCAAATTGGCCAGTTAAAAAATGTCAGTTTCTCAGAACTGTGCAGACACACACACACACACACACACGCTCTGAGACCTTCCACTGTTATGATATAGATTACAGAATATGCAATAAGACAACAACCAAGTGAAAATTAGTTTAAGTTCTTACTGATTGCTATGTGGAGTGTTCTTTCTGTTAACCCTTTTTTTGTTTAACCAGTGAACTTCATGTCTTTATTATGTAATTAATCATTTTGGAGTGGAAGCAATGTGACTTATTGTTTTGTGTTGCTGTCTTTGTCATCCTTTATACGTTGAAACATTAACCGTGGACACACCAGTTTGCGCTGTAAAAGGATGCCCAAACACCTGGAGCAAAAGAGAATAGTTTGTAAACCAGAAGGGTTCTGAATACTGTCTTCTATGCAGGAGACACAAACAAACTCAGGGTTTGTGAAGAAAATAAATAGCAAATAAGTTTGTGTCACAGCTGGTTTGGAGTTAAAATGATCTCCTTTCCTGAAATGGAAAACCCACATTTTCAGTTAGGGTTATTAGAGTTGCCACTAACCCCACTTCCTGGAATTGGGCCCGTGATCGTGTAGGATATGTTCCAATTTTTTAAAAATAGAATACAATGCAATGGAATGGAGTTTAGTTTCATTGCAAAACACAATTAGTATGGCACAATGAGATTTTGCTTCCAGCTCTGTAGAATGCCCAATATAAAATGGTCAAATAATATGCAAATGTAAATAGAAGGGAACTAAGGGCAATAAATGTACTGTACGGATATAAATATAAGTATAAATATGATTAAGAAATGGCTGTAATTATCCAGACATCTAGCTGTTTTTTGGCTTTGGCCCTGGTTACAGACACAGGCACATTATGAACCCTTTCTTTTTCCGTGTCCACAGAATGGCACTCTGAAGATTGTGGACAGGAAGAAGCACATCTTCAAGCTGGCTCAGGGCGAGTACATCGCTCCTGAGAAGATCGAGAATGTTTATATCCACAGTGATGCAGTTGCTCAGGTGTTTGTGCATGGAGACAGTCTACAGGTAGGTGGAGGTGGAGGACAGTCAGGCTGCTCAGTGTCACATTCCTTTTCACAATACTTGATAGATACTTCAGCATGTCATACAAGTCTATGTGACTTCATTTTTGTTCAAATTTAGGCGTGTCTGGTAGCAGTGGTTGTTCCTGATCCTGACTTCCTGTGTGGCTGGGCCAAGAGGACACTGGGACTAGAGGGGACTTATCTGGAACTATGTGGCAGAAAGGTAACACGCAATTAATTATGCAATAGCTCAAGATTGCATTCACTGTTTCCTTTCACACAGGTTTATTATAATGTGTTTAGTGTAGGACTACATTTCCCACTGGTATTTTAGAGGCATTTCTGCTTTTGTTATTGGATCACAGTGTGTTGAAACATGAATCAGCCCCACTAGAAACAAGCCAAGTACTCTTAAACATTAACAAAATGTCTTGCATTCAAGGGGGGAAAAAAAAGAATTATCTGCCAACAGGATTAGCACATTTTGTTTGAGCTCTTGAAACTGACAGTAAAGTCCAGCTGCTGACAAATCTTTGAAAAAAATGCAGTCCTTTAAATTGTTATGTTTAATACAAGCAACAAAATCAGATCCAAAAAGACTTAACACTCTTAAACTGACAAGGTTTACAAGTTGTCTTATTCTTAAATTGAGCAGGGCTGTTTTGTTCTTCTGCTGGGATAAGTCTTTTTCTGCAGCGCTACAATTATCTTTATTGCTGTTGTGACAAACTGTTTCTTCGCTGTAAGGATCTTATGTGTTTTCTTATAGGAAGTCAAACAGGCCATCTTGGACGACATACTGCGACTCGGCAAGGAAGGAGGCCTTAAGTCATTTGAACAGGTGAAAAAGTCACTCAGTAATTAAGCATCTTAGATTAAAATGTAAACTTTGGTGAATTCTAAGGAAACTTGCTCTTGAAACAAAAGAAGCTGCTTCACTGGATATTATGTGTTGCTGCCCCCTTTACATCTTATGTTGTTCTTCAGGTGAAGGCCATCCACATCCACAATGAGCTGTTCTCCATCCAAAACAACCTGCTCACTCCAACTATGAAGGCTAAAAGGAACGAGCTGCGGCAACACTTCAGAGTGCAGATCGACGAGCTGTACGCTGCGATCGTGTAGAGTTGAAGGACATGGGAGAACCAAATGAAAGGAGCTCGATCAAAAGGTTTTAGCTTAAGAGCAAGAGGAGACTGAGGCCAAAAACGCACAAGATGTCTAAGCAGATCAACCATTTTATCTCTCCTGGCCAGTAGTAGTTTTACAGAAGTTGATGAATTCAAAACTTTTAGAAGAGCATATGACCAATGAAATGTAGACCACTCCTCCACTGAAAATATATCATTTAGACAGGATAGAATTTATTGATACAGAACTTGTGTGTCCATACTGTAGATGAGGTAGTCATGAGATGTACACTCTGTCATGTGTTGGGATATCTGCAACAATTGGATTTTAAAAACAAATTCCCTATTACCGTTCCAGAAGAGCAGATTTCTCAGGTTTTTGACATCATGAACCACATACACACATCCTCTCATAAACACATCATACACATACGAATCATGGATGAAAAGGGAAAGTGAGACCACTGAAACACATTTGTTCTGTCAGGATTAAGTTGTCGTACTTTGTAATCCAAGCTACATCACCAGCACAACTTGAAGATGTTCTTTGTTTTTAAGTCAATTTTTATTTTGCTCTGTTTGTCCTATGATGGTGTAGAAGTGTGTCTCACTGAGATATGAAATCCCAAATGGATTGAGGGATTGTTTTCTGTTGGGTCCCCTAATGTTTTTATGAATAAGCTCAGGTCCACAGGGATTCTGGGGACCAACAGAGTGAGCCATATCAAAGCAAACTGAAACACAGCTCTCCTCAGGGCATTTACTGTAGGTCCTCAAGCAGTGAGGGAATAGGGAAACAGTGTAAATGTCTTAATTTATTTATGTCACCCAATAGGAAGAGATTATCTGTTTAAATGAATAAAATTTCTAGATAGGGTTAAATGATACATTTCAAGCCTGATCACAGCCTGAATGAGATCCTTATGGATGTCTGGGATATGATTTTATGGAAATGCATTGTCTGTGGTTTTCTATAATTGTTCTTACTTTTCTGATTTGTAAAAATTTAAACCAAGATAAATAAAGGATGTCTTTTTCTTCCTACTTTTTTGTATGTAAATATGTGTGCAAGTATGTATATAACAGCTAGAAATAGCTCGTTTCGTTGCCTGATTCCCTCACAAGACGTAAAATTGAACCTTTTCACTCTCCGTAGTCCCAGGATGGTGAATCAGGTAGGGGTTAGCACAGCACGAGATTCAGTTTGTGCATCAGTTTTATAAACTTTATTCATAATATATTGCCACAGTTGTTATCTTCAAGTAAATTTAATTCAAAGTACAGAATATGTAATTTTGTGTTGCTTTTGGATTTGATAATAGTTTCATCCAATGACCCCCTTCCACCCTTCAATATGAAATGGTACAATCCGGAAGTTGAAAACATTTTGCGGGAAATTCGGACAGGTCGGAGTGTTTACAAAACAACCTGTGTTTTTGTCAGAGATAAACCTATTTTACCATGAGGTTAGTATGCAATAGGTTTCAAAATACATCTAATCTCTTAGTCCATATTTTAGATTTTATATGCCTGTCATGTCATCGTATCTTTCTAAAGTCAGAAATGTCACTGAAGTACATTCATTAACGCGACAAGTTAGCAATGCTACATGGGCTGTTTTACGCTAAGATCCGTTAATATGATAGAATAGTGGATGTGTGTTGATGTGTGTTTTGTGTGTGTATCCATGTGGTGTTGATGCTTTATGAGACTTAAACATACTTTCAACTTTAACATGTTTAGAAGGGTTATTTTAAAATATAAATTCTATTTGACTGTGGCTACTTATTAGAAAGTGGTAACATTGTCTAAACCAATAGCTGTTGTCAGTTCCCTGAATCATGACAGCTGTCGGTGACACATTTGCACTTAACTTTATCGACGCTGTCAAAAGATTAGCGGTGATGGAGTCATTAAAATGTTGTCAATCGAATGTGAGAAGGATAATGACCATGAAAGATTCTGGGTTATCTGTTTGCACAGTACTAAAAAGACCACAAGGGGCAGAAAGGTGAAGGCAGTGGCAGTGGCACCTCAAAATCCCCCGGATGTTAATCAGGTGAGTCCATCAGAGGTCAGAATGAAGTATCATATCATTCAGCAAGTGGAATTCGATGTATTTATTTTAGATAGATTAGATTATTGTTGACTTAGTAGGGACATGGCACAATACAGTACATATATTCTCTATATATATAGCTAAAAGCTACTTTTATGTAGGTCCTTTCATGTTCCCTTTTAAGTTGAAACTGATGAACTTGGGAAGTTCTCTATTTACGTTTCTGATGAAAACATGTCCTGCATCTTTGTGAAGATGTGATGTGTCTACACAGGGATATTACTGTCTTTGACTAATAAACGAAAAGCAGTGAGGTATTACCAATCACAATCTCATCTGCTTCTTAGTTTAAGTCTGCAAAATATATGGAGATTCTCTTTTCTGAAAATTGTGAAAAATGCTCAACGAAATTTCAAAATGAGTCCTGTTTGTTCCTGGTATAATAAGAATTGTGATTGTGTTTGTCCAGGCAAATACACTATTACACACTCATACACTATATATGGATGATGGATGTCAAGAGTTCATATAAAAAACAAAAAAAAATACTGTGCATGGCTTACTTTTTCCATTAATTTAAGTAGTGAGATAAATATGAGTTACAACAATATAAAATGCAAGTATTGCATCTTTGTGGAAATGTCCAGAACAGGTCGCAGAAAACATCGTGAGGACTGACCAGTTCTTTATTCACTTAATCTATTTCAAAATAAGGAATGTGAATATTTATTTTCTTAACCTTTATTTAACAAGCTAAAATCTCCGTGAGATTGAGATCTCTTTTACAAGGGTGACCTGGCCAAGAGGTCAGCAGCACACACCATAATGAAAAACAAGTTATAATTTAGTAATAACACAAAGTACTAACAAGTAATAATATGCCATGCTGTCTAGCAGAATTTAAATTATAGAATGGATATTTAACTTCTCTTTGTTGTGCCTTTATTTAGAAAGCCTTGTCTGTCGATCATTTGGAATCTGCCAATTTGTCTGCTATAGCAAGAACAAGTTTCATGGAGGGAATGCAGCAGAATTTTGGTAAGACAGTAACTTATGACAGTAACTGTCACAGAAGGATGTTCATTTGTGCAAAAAACAATAAAGTCAGGTTGCTTTTTGATTTTGTATTTATTGTTATTTGAGTTTAATAAGTAAGAATCTGTGCATTTGGTAGGTAACCCTTTGCACAGCACAGCCATGGAAGAAGATTTAAATGTCTTAGGAAACAGAAAGGAGGACAAAGGAAGAGCTACGAAAAGGAAGAGGGCACCTCAGAAAGAGAAACAAAATGTGGAGTCAAACCTGTGTTCTGCCCCCGAGAAGAGAAAGAAGCCGGTCCTGACAGCCAGCAGGTGAGGTCATATGTGGGTGACTTAGTAAGGCAGCATAACAGTAACATCTGCCTCCTCTTTGTCTGTATATGATGGTGTTCTAGTTTATTTACCAGTAGATTTATGTGTATGTATGCCTCTAAAAGGCAATGGAAACATCAGCAGAGTAGAAACAACAAGAAGAAAAAGACTGAAACAGAGATTGGCACATCCAGCGATCCTCAGTCACAGGTAAGCGTGAACTCATGCTCCAATGGAAAGGTCATGAAATGATGTAAAAGTATCAAAAGTCATTGAATTATTTTGTCTGTATTGACTTACACAAAACAAGCCTGACAGGTATCAACAAGGACACAAAATTTTACATTTTAAAAACTGAAGGTCTCTGGAAGGTTTAGGTGCTGTGTCGGGGCCGGCTCCACGCAGGGGCAAGAGGGGGCAGCGCCCCCTCAAATAAATGTCTTGCCCCCTCAAATCAAAATTTTAGAAGTTGAGAAAGCACATTTTGAATATAATCCCAAAATAAATACATTACAAGTTGACACAATTATCTGCAGTAGCAGA
>JAPTMW010000002.1:1883944-1895452 GCA_029822955.1 Ostorhinchus angustatus
TGATTTTAAAATTTCCACATAACATGTTACAAATTTATGTGCCTTTCCTAGCATTGTACTCCCACACTTTATAGTCTGTACAATGTTTTGTATGGTGTATATATTAGCATTAGTCAATTCAATGGTTATTCTGAGGTTGAACCAGCCTCTTTTGTGCAAAAATACATTTGCAGTCAAGTGAGTTCTTATGGACTTCCTCACAGAATGTCATGATCAGTTATTGAAAATGAACCATATCTGATGATGTGTTAGTGATTTTGTAATATTTTTTTACACCCACAAATGAAAACTAATGATAAACGAAGATGACAAAACAATGTTTTCTTTTCATTTACTGTTTGAGCCACATTTCACTGATACTAACTTTTAATAGTCACATTTTGCTCGTCTTCCACACATTCCTCCATGACTTAGAAATTTCAACTGTTTAACTGCATTTATTTGTTTATAACTGTGGTCCAATTCACTTTAACCTATTGCTCAGTGTACTAATTCAACACTCTCTCATGTCACCATTTTTAACATGTCATTAGAGAATTATAAGCTCTTCTCTTTTGATGATTTGACCACTGTGACTTACAGTTATTTCAACTATTAAACCACACTATTAGTAAACTACTTTGTCATACACTTTATTGTACCATTTCAATGCTACATTCATATCCTTAGTTAACCATTATATTATTTACATCAGAGTTTAGCATTTTCACCCCTTTGAGCATTTATCATCTAGGAATACACACCATGATCTATGAGTTTAGCTGCCTTGACCATTTATACATGACTTTTGGCTGGTTCAGCTGTTTAACCATATATAGTCAACTAAAAAGTTGATCATTTACATCATTACAGTGTCAACTATTTGAAGTTCCTTAAACCTAGCTGATGCAGTGAGTAGCTTCTCATTTCTGAGCCCTTGTGCCTCACTCCAAAAAAACTTACTTTGAGTTCATTAAGGAGAAAAATGTCATAGAAATTGTACATTTTCCACTTCATTGGAAATACTTTTTTTTTTATAAACTTCACTCACTTATCATAACTATAAGTATTTATTCATTTGAATTAATTCTTTGTTTTAAAACTTTAAAACATAATGCCTTAAATATAGAAGAAGTTCTTTAATTTTCATTGTTTGGGATATGGTAATAATTTGCAACATCGGTTTGGTTACATTTTTTTTTCTCACCAGGTCACTTTCAATGGAAAAACTAACACTCAAATTAACTAAATTAATTAACAAATGAATTAGCATTTTAGTTAACTACAATGTCTACATCAAAAACAATTCCATAAAAATCTTATATATCAATATTATTCTTCACTTTGACTTGTTTAAATCTTTTAATAAACTTCAGCTTTGATCATAACAATCAAATATTTAGAATTCTGGGGAATTTGAATCCTTTATGTGCCATTTTAAAGGGATATGACACTGATTCATAGCATCTAAAAACAAAAAAATGTTTTCTATATAATACATGCTATGTGGACTTTTTTTGTAGTAATTATTGATGTAATTCTTGTTAATAATAATAATAAGAACAAAATAACCCTAAACAAAACAAAAACAGGAAATTCTTTCCATGTGCCAAATGTCAAGCAGATTATTTAGGTTATTACAGCCTGGGATTTATCCCAGGCACCAACACTGACTTTGATGCATTTTTATTTTTGCAGCTTCAGTTTAAAAACCAGATGAATGAACTACCAGTTTTACAGTTGATTGTTTTACAGTCTATTGGACATGGCTTACATTCCATTTAAAGCCTTCCATAACAGAATGCATGACTTTATGGTAAATGGCCATAAGTTCCAAAATGTGGTTTTAATTGAAACATTTTTATCTCTAAGGTAACAAGTGGTATTATTCTGAAAACACACCTTATTTTAGACTTGTTACGGGAAATGAGGTTGAAATCTTAAAATTTGAGTAAAAAGACACACCGATGCCAAATTTTACCCTATTTGCAGTAATACGGGACAATTGAGTAAAAAAATTACAAGTTATAAGAGCAAAAATGTTCTCAGTGAGGCACAAAGGTCAAACAACCATCAGTTTGATAGAAGGCATAAAGATTACCAGGATTCATCACGCTAAAATTGTGAGAGTGGTTCAGGGAGCATGAGACATAATTTACACAGAACTGATCCAGACCTGAACCCCATTGAGAAGCTTTAGGACGTGATAGAGAAGACAATAACACAATGTCTGACTCTGCCATCATCAATACAAGAAGTTGAAAAGTGTATGCAAATATGGACAGAAATAAACGCTGTGACATTGGCTGGTTTCATAGACACTAAGTGGCATAAATGGTGCCACAGCAAGTGTGTTCTGTCCAAATATTGTGTGCGAACCTTTATTTTTTTGGCTTGGCACTGTATGTACCTATGTTTGGGAAATGCTGCGTTGTTGTAAAATACTTTTGCCTCTGTAAAGGAGGCGGGTTAAACACTTGAAACAACATTTTGACACAGACTCAAAGGGTAAGCCTCTCTTGAAATAACTGTTTACATGTTAAATACTAAAATGAAAGCTGTCTCCCAATTGAGATGTACTGAGAATGGGGACGTCAAGGAATTGAATAAATGTTTCCATCTGAGTATTGACTTTTGTGTATTCATTAACTTAAAGGTCAAATCTATTGACAATATGTCCAGACTTTACACTTAAACTTTTAGGGAAAAACGCCTCTTCTCTTGTTTTGGATAAGAAAGACAGCAGTTGTATTCACCAGGGGGATGTATTCAAACTCCATTCCTCTGTAAATTGGCATCCAGTTCTGTTTGAGTGCAGATAAAAGACCCTTATTGTACACACACCATCTGTTCTTTATGCTGAAACCTCATTTCCTCTCACTCATCTGAACACAAAGTGACCTGCCTCCACACTATGTAACAAACCTATTTAGGATATGAAGTGATAAAATGCCATTTCAAGAGTCATGCAAGTCTGGAGGCATATGAATCCCCTCAGACTCAGTCAGTGAAAACCACCTTGACTTTCCCTGTCTTTTTTTCCTGTCAACCTATGCATTCCCTTAAGGCCAAATGAGATGTGAGTGATGCAGTGCAGCTTTGGTATTTATCACATGAATATTCATCTTTGTTTCCAACTATTTATGACCTTGTATAACAGTCAGTCAGTTGAGGATCAGTGCGGGTCCCAGTCCAGTATGTGATGTCCAGACAGTCTGTACAAGGAGAGCTGGCTAGACTGCACTGTTGCCCTATTTAGGAACACACACACACTCCACATTTTCAAGGTGATACACGAGGATCTCTCCCTGTTGTTTGATTGGCCACTTCAGAAAATGTTTGCATAATATTCTCCAACTGTCCTCATTTGCATATATGTCAGCCAGTGACTGTCTGTCTGTCTGTGTTTTTGACATGTGTGTCAGTCTGTCTGCTCTGGTGTATATGTCCGTCAGAGGTGGTGTCTGTGCGCCGGATTGAGTTCACAGGCTAGACCGGCCGACCTATATTACCAACATGACTACTACTACTCGACTGACCAGCCTGTAATCCACACACAGCAAACAAGTTTTATTTTGAGATCACAGGAAATACTACTGATAAGCTTGAGGCCGTGCTAATAGTAGTCCAGTATCGAATTGGAGGGCAATCCCTGAACCTAAGTCACTAAACTCTGCCCTTAACATAACCAACTTCTAATTCTAGCCTGAACTGTGGATGTTAATAAAGGTCCAGGTCATTTTTGCATGAAGCACTTTTATAGGTCATAAAATGATCCTTTTTATTTTGCAAAAAAGTTCTATAGTTCACCATTAATTCTTTTTTATCATTTTTAATATTACACAAGTCTTGCTTTAATAGAATGTAAGATTTTTACTTATAATTTTTTCTTTATTCTAATCCGACAGTAAATTAAGATTATGCTGACACTTTTACCCAACGATTACAAAACTACAGAATTTCAAAGTTCAGAGAATGACTGGTGCTTGACTGCTGGTTCTCTAACTCACTCTTGCGGTGCCACAGTTTGATAAGGTCACATCTTGGCAGGCTTTTATGAGCATTTACTTCCTGGTTTAACATCCAAACAGGTGATCTGTGGAGCCGTGACAGGGGTTGTCGTCCATGTTAATGGCAACAATCACACCTTCTTCTGTCTACCGTTACAAAATGGTTTAGGTGGAGTCTTCAGCTGGTGTGTAAGTGTAGAGCATCTTCTAATAACAGTCAAAAATGTGGTCACTTACAGGAAACAGGATTACATCCAAGGGTACTGCATATAATATAATAAAAGAAGTAACTGGTTTGTGTAGTGGTTTCAGTGTAGAACTGAAGCAGAACACAGAAAGAGAGCGTTAGTCTCTTCACCCAACTATATGACCTTTCAGTCATCGCTCCAGATCAGATAGGCTATCTCATTTTGTCAATGAAAATGATTTTAAATACATTGAAACCTTAATATATGAAGTGAGATTCACAGTTCTACCTTTTAACATGGAACATTTTTACACTTAACATTTTTCATGGAAACTTACTAATCCTTAGTGAAAGTTCAAGGATCTTTCAGCTCGGCTGAGGCTTAAAGAAGGCCAAAAGCAGAATGAACACTTCATCTGAGAGGACGTTCTCTAGTTTTTCTGTGTTTAGCATGTGGTTGAAACACACCATAAACTACGTCACTTCAACCATGGCTTAAATGTAACCCTAAAATGGGTCACCACCGACCTGGTGTCTGTTCAAATGTTTTACATTGTGCATTAGTTAGCATTTGTAAAGGATCCAAAGATATTGAACGAACAATCAGACTACACCAGCAATATAATAAAATAAAAATAATAATTTGAGAAAATCTTAAAGTTTTTGGTACATTGTAGTTAGAGTGCAAGATGTAAAGCCACTGGAAAATATGACAAATTTAAAAAAGAGCTATTATGATCTGAACTTCACTACTTAACTTCACTCCAATGACATGACTAAATCTACATGTATGCAGTAGCAGTGCCGTGGGGGGGGCTGACACCCTGACCCGTCAGTGTTTATCCTACTTGGGTCCCTCTTGCAGGTCAGACGGACTCCTGCCCCGACACTGAAACTGTTACATGGCAGATTGTTTTGTAACAGTTTCTAAACTGTCCAATGAGAACAGCTGGCCGGCGTCACGTGACCCAACTTTTACATAACAGTTTTTTTCCCCCTCTGCTGTTCCATTGAGAATCACAGAGGTACTTCCTGAACTAGACCATGGACACACAGTGGAGTCCGTGCTCGTCTGCAGACACAGACCTTCATGGCAGTGGGGGTCCTGACCACAGATGCCGCTCACACATGAAGGGCTTCTCCTCCAGCGGCCTGTTCTGAATGGGGATGAAGTGTGACAGCATGCTGCAGCTCGCAGCGGAGGCTTTCCAGGCGAAAAACTTCGACCTAGCAGCAGAGATATACGAGTGCCAGTTAGCGGGTGTTGGTGACCCGGGGAACCGGCAGGAGCTGATGGTCAAGCGGGCAGATGCGCTCGCCTTCGGGGGCAAATTCACGGAGGCTTTCGACGTGTACCGACAAGCCTCGGAAATAGAGAGACTGAGACCCGTTCACTTGGCCAACCTCTTAGAGTACCTGTCGGATAGTATCAGGAGGCAAGACAGAGGTGAGAGCCGACACAGCGGTCCGAAAGGAGGAGAGCAGCCGGGCCGTGGAGAGGCGGCCGTCCGCCCCGGGGCTGTGGGAGCCGCCGGCCGCCGGTACGAGGACGTGTCCTGCCGGATATGTCTGAGCTTTCTGTTCGAGCCAGTCACCCTGACGTGCGGACACAGCTTCTGTAAGAAGTGTCTGGAGAGGGAGCGGAAGGAGAAGGAGCGGCCGGTCATGTGCAGGGAGTGCAGGGACAGCTCCAGGGTGGCGGACATCCAGAGCTTCAGGGTCAGTGTGGTCCTCAGCAGCCTGCTGGCCAAGTGGTTCCCCACCCTGCACGAGGCCGGCAGGCTGCGGCGCGAGGGCAACGGACTGTACGCCGAGAGGAGGATGGAAGCGGCACTGGAGAAGTACGACCAAGCCATTCTGATAGGTAGGACACCACACCGCCCTTTATTAGGAGAATAAGCTCCAGTTTAGTGGTAGAAAATGCCAGTATTGAATGTGCCTGTTCTACCTGTAGTAGGACTGTTAGTTGGATAACACTGCTAGCATGTTTGCTACTTTTACACATGTTCTCTGTAGTTTTTCTTCCCCTTTTAATGACTTAGTGTATCTGTAATGACATGCCAGTGTTATTGACGTGAAACCTTTATGTGAAAACTCTACAAACACAGAAGTATATGTCCTCTGTGCGTCTGGAGCCCAGTGTACGGGCTGCTGCTGCTCCGCTGGCGGCTCTCGGCCGTACCGCGCCATGTGTTGGATAACAGGGTTATGTAGGCTGGGCCACTGGACCAAACATTGCGTAAGCACGTAACGCCCTCCCTCAAGTCCCTCATTGTATAACGTCAAACAATGATGCAGGCAAATGTGGGTCAAGGGTATTATTGCAGGTCACCGCTAGGTACAGTCTGCTCTGTGCTCCTACGCAGAAGGACTGGGGTTTCCTAACAGCAGAGGCTGTGGATGAACAGCTGAAATGGAATTTGAAGTGAGGGCCCGTCATAGTTACTACCATTACTGAAGATCTATGGTCTGGAATAAAGTCTATTCCTTAGAAAATTAAGATCTACTTGGATTTTTATAGGTCTGTGGTTTTATGACAAGTAAAACCAATGATGGGCAGTAAGGAGTAGGACGAACACTGGCTTTCCTCTGAGTCTCTTCAGCAGTGCTAACTCTACCTGACCTCATTTGACTTGACTGTACAGATCTGGAGCAGCTGAATGCACACAGAGGTACACTAACCACATCACCAGTTTGACCCAGTTAAAGACAACCTGTGCTTTGAGCTACCCCTCATTTGGGTCTATACGAGAGCTGAGCTGAGACGGTGCAGCTACTCTGGAGTCAACTCATGATGCAGTTGTGTAACTTAACCTGAGCTCTAAATGACACAGTGTTCCTGAATGTTCCTGTGTCACCGTATTTGCTGAGTGTTTCTAGTAACTTTGATATGTAATCATTAACAAAGAATGACATAAGTGTCTTATTTTGGACAGATGTGTCACACTTCAGTGACTTGGGATCATCCTGTCCATTGCATGTGAGCTTCTGTCATTTAATAGGCAAGGCAGATTTATTTGCATAGCACCATTCATACACAAGGCAATTCAAAGTGCTTTACAAAGGCATAGAAACACATATAATTACTAGGGATAAGCTAATAAGGAAAAATGCTATTGGAACACCTCAACAGCTAGCAGACTACAGCTGAGCTAGGGTGGATAGTATGTGTTAAATTTTCATAACAGTACCAAGACCTTGGTTTCAATACTGGTTTATAAATTATTCTTTTTGATACCAATTTCCATTTTTATCAAAATAAAACTACAACAGTTTTTTGTTTTTAGTTAGTTTTATTTTTCAAGTCATTTGCATTTTCCTACACTCAAAATAAATCAAATTACCATAAATTGAAGTTGTCTTTTAATATAATATCATTAATAAAAATATACAGTAGCTGTTTGTGAGAACTGCATGCACTGATGTTAATGAAATCATATCTAGAAAAGGCATTAAGTTCAGTTATCAGCTTTTAACTCAGCATGACGAGTGGTTATAATAGTTGTAGACCATATATTCAGTAGCAGGGCTGTTTGCTTGTGTGTGCCAGTTGGAAGACATCATATCATTGCCAAAATAAACATTAACATACCAACTGTGGCCCCAGTTTTGTAAAGCCTTTGTTTTAGGATCAGATCTAGGTTAATCTTCAGGCCTGTGGTTCTGTTCAGGCATGTAGTTAGAGTTTAAGTTTGGGCCAAATCACCAGGGAATGTCCGCATCACAGTAGTGTCTCCAGCTATATTTAGGACAGAACTGAACGTGTTTATGTATGGGCACATGCATGGCCTTGTTAAAAAGCTAAACAATTGCACCTAAGTAGTGTTTTATCATATATTTAGTGCCATCTGCATTCATCATATTCACTATTTGCAATCTGAATGACACCTTAATTTCTCTATCCAAGTAAATCTCCAGTAATTATTGCTATTATTTTGTCATCATTACTGTTTCTGCTTTTTCTTTCTCTCCTGCCTGTGTATGGAGAGCAGCTAGTGAAATATTTCCTTCCGATCCCCATAGGGCTAACTGCGACATTTGCATAAGTTTTTATAGTTATGAAACCTGGAATGTGGGTGACCTTGATAGTTCTGCATGGTTTTGTAAGGCAGCAATTTTTTTTCATAACGTGTTTTATAATGTGGAAAGTGATGCATTTAAAATATTCTTGATTTTATTATGCAAGTACCTTGAAACTGTCAACCAGCAGTAAAATTGAGTTTTTTAGGCAGCAATCTTGTTTTCTTATCAGTAATGGTTGTATATTTATTTATTTATTTATTTATAGTTTTTTTCCCCATGTTCTGCAGTCGGTTATCAAACAGCCTTACTGTCACTGTAGGGTTGTCATTGAGTAGGTAAACTGCGCTGGGTTTCAAACAGAACAATTAATCACATAATTGGTTTATTTTTTATTGGTTTGGGGAATGTACTGTTTGTCAGTTGTTTTATCAGGTGCTAAAACATGACCATCTGTTGGCAGTAAAAATGTAGATTTTAGAGTAAGTTAGTGTAAGTTTGTCAAATAAGCATTCAGATTCTGTGAGCAGGACTGGATTATAACCTGCTGTGTCCTCTCTCTTCCTCAGCACCCATGGACCACATACTGTTCAGTAATCGCTCCCAGATCCACTCCAGCCTGAGGCACTATGACAAGGCTCTGAGAGATGCTGAGATGGCCTGCAGACTGATGCCTCACTGGTCCAAGGTATGGCACGCCACCATCCAATTTCATGTGTTCTACAGAAACATAGTTAACTTCCTGTGTGTTGTGTTTATATATGCAGTCACACATGTCTTCCGTGTTCATAGGGTCATGTTCGTAAGGCCCAGGCCCTGGTGTCACTGGGCAGGACGGAGGAGGCCCTGAGGGAGTACCTGGTCTGTCTGTCCTTAGAACCCGACTGCAGATTGGCCAAAATTGAAGCGTACAAGGTGAACTTTTTGGGACAGCTCACACTGTGACCCATCCAGGGGAAAATGAGCCTTTCTTGTCTGTACTGAAATCATACATTTTGGTTGGTACATTGCAACAATTATGCCTGCACACAAACCGCAGACTACAATGAACTGTTTTGAAATTACATTTTTGCTAAATATATTAATAACATTACTTAATTTGTAATTTAGTTAATTAAAAGTTTGGTAGTAATGAAATGTATTTTAGTTCTATGTATATGCTTTTCAGACTTTCATTAATACTTACAATTTATAATTTTTGATTTCAATTAGTCTGTAGATTTTTTTGTGTTAATTGAGTGCTTGTTTTGATTGTAAGGAGTGTAAGGAAATGGGGAATACAGTCAATAAGTGACAGTTCCATTAAATATGTTGTTTGTCACCACAACATAAAGATTTTCAGTTTACTGTCACAGAGGAATTAAAATATTTTGGAATATAAGGCGCTGGAATGAAAGAATTTTGACTTTCTTTTTTTTTTCTTTAAAAATTACAATCATTAATCACTTAATTATCACTACTACATTTAATCAGTTACACATTGTAGCTCTTATCTGCAGAAAAACATGCAAGGATACAAATGTAAATTTCACAATACACTTTTCCAGGACATTTAAAATGTATTTTGAATACATTAAAATGATGCTAACATGCACTGACAGTGTAGTTCAACTAAATGCATTATATCATCAAAATAGCAGTTTTGATGCAGCTTTAAGTACATTTCAAATGTATACTAAAGCATAGCATGATACTTTATAAAACAGTAGTTCTTTTCACTTGTACAATGTTCAGTTTTTCAGTGGCTAGATAAGGCTAAAGTACCTTTTAGAATAATGTTCATTCAACATTTACATTTTCATTAAGTAACATAATACATGGCTCACATTATAAATGCATGGTATGTTATGAAAGAAATCTGAATACTCACATTACTGTCTCTCATCTTTCAGCTCCTCAGTGATCTCCTGGCTCCGGTAACTGATCAGGTCCCTGAACACATTTCAGACTACACCAACATACTGTCTTCCAGAGTACACATTAAAAGCACCGTCAATGCACCCTCACAGGTAAGATACTTCATGTCTACAAAAGGACTGAGGACACAAGTTTGTTTGTTTGTTTGTTTTTTTCAGTCCCATAATTACTAGGGTGCTTGTGCAAGTTTTGAAAGTCTTAAAAACAATGGAATTTTGAAATTCTATTTTCCAGACCTTGAAAAGTATGGAAAGTATGTGAAAGTCTTAACAAAGTATGGAAAAAAGTTTCTCTCATAGTCAAATTTTGGAGTGTGCTCAAAGGCATATAATCCTATAAAATAAGAAATACATGAGGAAAGTATATAGAAAACCGGTCGGTACTGGAATGATCCTAGTGAAACTTGTGTGATATCGATACACTTTTGTAATTTTCATGTTTTGAAAACATTTTTGTCAGTAAAACATAATTTACTGCAAATTATGCATTCATTCATTCATTCATTCATTCATTCGTATATTTATTAAAATGAACTTTTCTACTACACACAGCAGGTACAATCTCAACCAAAAAAGTAGGAACACAAGTATAAAAATATATAAAGTCAAGGTCTTGGGGAAAAATAGCAGTTTTGAAAAAGCCTGGAATAAATCTGGAATTTTTATTTGGATAAAGAGCAGACACCCTGATTACACTCTCCTTTTGTCCTTTTTCCCCCAGAGCTTCAGCCTTGACCATTTGTCTTCAGAACCTAGTCTTTTCTCCGCTTTCTCTCCACTTGAAAACCTGGATGGCAGAGAAGCCAAACATCAGGGCAATGTGGAGGCCAGGAGATCAGAACATTGTTTCCCTTTGAAACGGAAACGAAGAAGCCCAGAAAAAGAGGCAGAGCAGGAAGGACAGGAGAGGAATGACAACCACAAGAGATCCAAATCTGGTGAACTTTTGGACCTTTTTCCAGCACAAACATACGCTCCATGTCCTATCTGCATTTGTGTTTCATTTCTGATATGTTCTGTCTTTTGAACCAACAGAGGTGACTGAGGTGAACTCTGCAGTCAGTGACATCTTAGATCCAGCAGATGTGGAATGTTCACTTTGTATGAGGTGAGATATATACTGCCCAGCCAAAAAAAGTCACACACTATGATATTTTGTTGAACCACCTGTAGCTGTTATCATGGCACGCATTCACTGTGGCATCGTTTCGATAAGCTTCTCCAGTGTCGCAGCATTTATTTCCATCTACAGCTGCATTCATTTTTTGCCAAGATCTTGTATTGATGATGAGTCAGACTGCTGTGCAAAGTCCTCTCCCCGTATATTTTTAGACAGAACAACAAAAACATAACCTCAATTGTAGCTTACATAATAATATAATTCTGTTGCCAGATA
>JAPTMW010000002.1:1902454-1914519 GCA_029822955.1 Ostorhinchus angustatus
TGTATCCTCATTTATACCACCTGGCACTAAGGTTCCTGTGTTCACCAGCGTCATCAGTGCCTTGTGAGAGGGTGTTCTCTAAGGCTGGAGAGGTTATCAGCAAAAGGAGGAACCGCCTCAAACCAGAAACTGAAAAAAGTCCTGTTTTTAAATAAAAATGATTAACCCCACATGTACATCTAGGATTTGGTGTACTGGGACCCACGACGTCTCCTCCGGACCATACCCTTCCCAGTCGACCAGGTATTGAAGTCCACTCCCCCGGCGTCAAGAGCGGATCAGCTGATGGACAGTGTATGCCGGCGCCCCATAGATCATCCATGGAGGTGGTGGGGCCTGAGAAGGAGGCAGCAGGACGCTCTCATGGACAGGTTTGATCCTGGAAACATGGAAAGTGGGGTGGATCCACATGGAGCAGGACAGCTTCAACCTCACCACCACAGGGTTAACAACTCTCGATGGAGAAAGGACCGATAAATTTTGGCGCCAACTTCTTGGACTCTGTCCTAAGAGGAAGTCCCCGGTGGAAAGCCATACCTTCTGTCCCACCTGGTACTGCAGAGCCTCTGAACAGCGGCGGTTGGCCGAGGTGACGTATCTATCCAAGGCTCTCTGCAGTCCGCATTTGGCCTGGGACCAGGACCTCTGACAGTGTCGAATATAGGCCTCCACGGAAGGGCAGGCTGACTCCTCTTCTGCTGCAGGAAACAACGGGGGCTGGTACCCGTACACACACTGGAAAGGTGAGAGGTTACTGGCAGAACAGGAGAGCGTGTTATGAGCGTACACAACCCATACCAGCTGGCTGGTCCAGGTAGCTGGATGACGGGACACCATGCACCTAAGAGCAGTCTCCATCTCCTGGTTCACTTGCTCCGCCTGTCTGTTCAACTGTGGGTGAAATCCCGAGGACAGGCTGGCCAAGGCTCCAAGCAGGCGACAAAACATGGAGGCGAACTGCGGACCCCAGTCGGACACATTGTCCACTGGCGGGCCATGTAACCGGAAAACTTTACAATTACCTCAGCTGTCTCCCTGGCTGAGGGTAACTTGGGCAGAGGAATGAAATGGGCCATTTTACTGAAACAGTCAATTACTGTGAGAATGACTGTATTACCTTTGGAGGGGGGTAACCCCGTGACAAAGTCCATTAAGATGTGGGACCACGGATGATGAGGTATGGGCAGTGGGCAGAGATGACCAGCCGGAGCCTGTTGTGAGGTCTTGTTCTGGTTACAAACCGAGCAAGCATTAACAAACCCCACCGTATCTTCAGCCAACGATGGCCACCAGATATGGCGCTGTAGCATCTCCACAGTCCGTTGAATGCCTGGGTGAGAGGTTAACTGCGAGCCATGAATCCATTGTAATATGTCTGACCTTAAGTCCTGGGGCACGAACAGACGGTTCTGGGGGCAGGTGCTAGGACCAGGCTGATCCACCAGGGTGGCTTTAATACGTTCCTCCACGTCAAGACTGCAATTCGGTGAGAGGTGGGGAGAATGGGTTCTGGCTGGTCGTTCCCTTTGCTTCCCCCAAGAAACTGTCAGGACAGGGCATCAGGGTTAATGTTAATCTTACAGGAACCTGGACAGAGAAAAATTAAATCTATTGAAAAACAGGTACCACCGCGCTTGGTTGGGATTCAGTCTCTTAGCAGTTTGGATATACTCCAATGCCTCCTGCCTCTTCTGGAAGAACAGGTTTACTACAGCCATTTCCATCCTTTTTGCAAAGTTGACTACTATCTGTCCTTCTGCGCTCCTGTCCTGGATAGCAAACCTGCCCATCACTTCCTCATCACCTCTGTTGCCTGCTCCAACATGTCCACTTAAGTCTGCACTCATCACTATTCTCTCATTTCTGGGAATGTTCTGCATCACTTCGCCTAATTCTCTCCAAAATGTCTCCTTCTCTTCTAACTCACACCCTACCTGTTAGGTGTAATCATCAACCACATTGAGCATCCCACTTTCGATTCTGAGTTTCAGGCTCATCACTCTATCTGACACTCTTTTCACCTCCAGGACATTCCTCATAAACTCCTCCTTCAAGATAACTCCTACTCCATTTGTCGTCCCATCTACACCATGGTAGAACAACTTGAACCCCGCTCCTGTGCTTCCAGCCTTGCTGCCTTTCCACCTGGTCTCCTGAACACACAGTACATCTACCTTCCTCCTCTGCATCATGTCAACCACCTTTCTAGCTTCTCCTGTCATAGTCCCAACATTCAAAGTCCCTACTCTCAATTCTAGCGTCTTGTTTTACCTCTTGTCTCTCTGTCTACTGACATGTATTCCTCTTCTCCTTCCTCCTCTCCTTCTTTGACCAACAGTTGTCCAATTTCCACTAGTACCCTGTAGGTCAGGGGTCACCTGACTTGGGCCTCAAGATCTACTGTCCTGCATGTTTTTTTTTTTTATCTACCCCTCTTCCAACACACCTGATTCAAATGATAAGCCTATCATCAAGCTTAGCAGAAGTCTGATAATGATCATCAGGCATGTTGGAAGAGGAAAACAACTAAAACTTGCAGGATAGTAGATCTCGAGGACCAGGGTTGGTCACCCCTGCTGTAGGTCAACATGGTAGTTGTTGTCAACCCGGGCCTCGATCAATACGGTATGAGGTTGGTCGTGATTTGCATTTTTGTTTTGGCAAAAGTTTTACGTCAACTTATGCCTCCCTCTCTCTAATGGTTTGGATGCAAATTTTCTTCACAATTTACCTTTTAAATTCACCACTGAGCACTTCTAATATTTAGGAATTACCATCCCCAGGAATCCTAAGCTCCTTCTCAAATACATTTTTTTTAGAACTGATAAACTTAAAGCTATGATTGACAAGTTTAAATTACTTCAAATTTCTTTGATTATCAAAATATAATAGTAAATATTATCAAAATGGTAATATTTACCAAATTTCTTTATCTATTCCACAATCTACCTATTTTTCTTGTAGCATAATTTTTTTAAATTGGTTGACTCCATTCTTATCTACCACATCAGAAGATGGTCTCAGGCTGCCTGTTACGAGACATTGTTCCTGGGCCTGCAATGCCAGAGCCTGGGTTTTCTGGTACCAGAGTAACGGTACAGATGACCCAAAGCCATGCTGGCCTGTGACTGGGTGTCATCATTTTGAATCCCTCACTGGAGCGTCTTTACCTGTTTCATTATTTAGTAAACCTGATATTCCAATGAAAACATTAAAAAATTATTTTGGTTTGCGTAATTCTTTCAGAATATTGAAACAAATTAAGACTATATTGGGTCTCCCAGATCTATCTATTTTCGCCCCTAAATGCCAAAACCCCTGCATTTAAACCAGCTATGCTGGATCCTGTGTTTATGCAGCAGTCAAACAAAGGTCTACCCTCAATCAAGGACCTCTATGTTAATAATAACTTTGCCCCTTTTGCAGACTAAATTTAATTTCCCACCTAGTAATTTTTAGGTACTTGGAGACAAGACATTTTGTAAGACAATCTCTAACTCAATCTGACAAGTTGTCTGTACAACATGATTTTTATGAGTTTTTGAGAAAACCCCCAACAGCCAAGCATTTGATCTCACAATTTATTAGCCTTTTTTCTAGACAAACTTCATTTATTCATGTCAAAGAGGTTTGGGTAAAAGACTTAAGTGCAGAGATTTCAGTTGGTATGTTGGAGAGAGCCTTATGTGGAATTAAATCATGTTCAGTAAAGGCCAGACTCCAGCTTATACAGTTTGAAGGTCTGCATCGTTTGCATTATTCTAAAACCAGGCTAAATAGACATTTTCCTTCTATCTCACCATTGTGTGAAAAATGTAAAGCAAGGGATGCTACATTAGGTCTTATTTATATTCTGACCTATGCTTAACAACTTTTGAGATTTTCCATCTGTAATGGAAAGCCGCTCCACCTCCCAGCTTTCAGAAATGGTTGAATGAGATGATGTCCTGCTTGTATCTCAGACATGCAGTACAATCTGTCTGACAAGCACAAGTTTACAAAAACCTGGGGACCCTTTATTGATCATATTAAAAAGAAGAGGACTCAACCTGAGACCTCAAAGGACTGAACTGGGATCATCTCTAACCTTAGCATACGGACTGTTTGTACCCACTTTACTTCACCTAAATATTTGTTTAAAAAATGTTTGCTCTTTTTGCTCAAAAAAGTGTCATAATTTTTTAAATTTCATTTCATTTCAATGGCCCCCCACGCTCACCTGACCTAACACCATGCCATTTCTGTCTATAGGGTTACATAAAGGACTGGTCTATATCCCACCACTTCCCACGTGTAGAGGAACTCCAGAGGAGAATCACTGAGGCTCTGGAGAATGTTCAGGTTAGGTAAAGGTTTGAATAAATGGTAAAACTTGGATGCACAGAGGACAAATAAAAACTCTGTCTCATCAGTTCTTTACTGCACATTTATGTACATTACAAATTCTCAGAAGGCAATAAAAAATAAAACAAAATGCTTAAAACATATATAGATACTGTGATTAGATTTGATACAAAGGAAGATTTTATGTTTAGATCTCATCTCCTTTAGTGATGCTTTGCACCTGCAGCAGACAAATCTCCAAGTATATTATGTATTATGTACACATTTGGTTGTAAATGGAAAGCCTTCCCACACAACACACTGCCAACAAATGATTCTATGAAAAATATTAAAAAGACATTGAGATCATTGTTATGATAGAATTTTGCCAGAAAGCCTTTTAGAGATGGTGTCAGATGCTAACAGACAGTTAATTCAAAATATATATTAAAAAAAGAAAAAAAGTTAAAATAGAATTTACACTTGATAACCTGAAACATGCTGGACACACAGCGCTGCCCACATGCACACAAATACACACCTTTAGTTTAGAGTCTGTGGATCAGTGTAGAAGGACGTGGTGGGTGACACACTGACAGCAGTTTGAAGCTGTGGCTCACAGACTTGACCAGAACTCATGACCAGCAGCAGTAATGTCCACACACTTCCTTTGTGTAACTTGGATGTAGTCCTGTCGTACTCTCCAGTCACACAATGTTTTCATATCACTGCCTTAAAATAAACACACACACACACACACGCGCTGACACAGATGGACTGACAAACAGGATTCCAAGTCAGGACAGACTGACCTCTGACCTCATTTTAACTGGAAATAAACAGTCTTCTTTCAAAACAACTGCTCTTTTTTCCCCCTGAAGCATCAGGTGGAATCTTCAGGTCACATTTATGACTTTCAGGAGCCTTATGACTGCCCAGATGTTCACTTCAAGTAAAATGCAAGAATGTCAATTTAAATAAAACAATCTGAAATGAATAAAAGCTTAAAATAAGGACAGAACAATAAAATTGAACCCTTTAACATCCACCCTATTCAAGGAGCTTTCACTAAGGTTAAGAGAACAGATGAAGTGTAGGACAAACTCCGTGTACTAGACGTCATTTGAATGGGAACATTTTCTAGTTTCTGACCCCATCTGCTAATGCTGGAGTGGATCATCCACAGGACCGTCTTCTGTGACTTGGCTGGTACATACTTCGCTGCTATGGCTGATAGCTGCTCTTACAGCTATATACTTTTACAATGTTGTTCTCTTCCGTCTGGTTGTATTTGACTGAACACTTGCACAATGGAGTGTCAATTAAATATGAACAGTCTACATTTCAGAGGTAAATACTGTACTTTTTACATCATTACATCTATTAGACAGCTTTGGTTACAATTTTTTCACAATAAGATCCTGACCTGATTCATGAAGAGTAAATGAAATACTGAGTATTCTGTACGTTAATGTATCTAATCAGAAACTGTCATTTTCTTTTGGTAAAAACATTACTGTTGTTTCATTGTGGCTTTTTCTTCAGTTATCTTATTAAAGGTCTGTGCTGTTGGCTGGAAAAAGCAGCATTGTGATAGAGTCACTCTGAGCTCTGAGACTATTTTCTAAATTTGTACAAAGCATTTTAGCCAAGCATGTAGCAAATGACCCAATCACAGCAAAGTGGAGCATCCTTTTGTCAGATCCAGTCTAGCATCAAACTATTTGAGCCAAGTTTGAGTGCAGTCATATGTTAAACACAGAAACAGGAAGATGTTCCCTTTCAAATGAAGTCTAATTCATGCATTTTGATCTTACACTTCTATTGTAGCCCTAACCATAACCAGATTATGGAGTTTTCACTTAGACTTAGACCAAAAATGCATGGATAAAACTAGACTTGAAAGGAACATCTTCTGGTAAGTGTCTGTGTTTGATATTTGGCTGAAACACAACTTAAATGACGTCAATTAAAACATGTCTGAAATTTAACACTAACCCTAACATGGGTCACCAATGACCTGGTGGATGTTAGAGGTTAAACCCTTTGTTGTTGTGCGATTAGAAGGTTTGTACCAATCTGAAGCCATACCATAAACCAGTAAAACAAAGAAAATGAAAACAACTTTACATGCAAATACAATCTGGTCCATCCAGACTCTCAGTCCACTTCACCATCACTTAATTCTCCACTTTCAGGTCTGACCGAACCACTTGAGCCAGTTATGGGCCGACTAGTGTAGCACTGCCTCACTCAGTCCGTCACTGAACAATCTGAGGCATCTCGCTCCAGGCTTTGGCCTTCTTCTTAGCCAGGGCCATCCAAGGGGGTTCGTCCTGGGTCAGACCCGGGGAAGGCACTCCTCGCTGGGCGGCTGGGGTTGGGCTAGAACCTGCTGATTGCGCAGGGGTGGTTCTCGACGATGAAAAAGGAGGGGAGGTCAGTGTCATGTTACCCGTGGGGAGGGATGGGGCGGGTTTGGAGGTGGACGTTGGGCTCGTGCAGGAGGGAGGCCTTTGGGCCACTGGAACTGGAGTGGGCGGGGACAGGGATCGCTGAGGTGAAGGTTTCGGCGTGGTGGAGGTGGTGACATGGGGTTTAGGGGGGACAGGGAAGGGAAGGGACAGGGACTTTGCAGGTTGGGGTGGTACTGGGGTTGGAGGAGAGAGAGACCTCCTGGACTCCTTTTCTGCAGAAGCTGAGGACTTGTTGAGCTCCAATGGACTCACTTGAGGAAAAAAGAAACAAAAACACTATTGGTTTTCATATATTCATATCTACAGTGCTTTTCATCTTATGGTCTCTTTTCAGATCCATAACACTGGTTACTGTACTTTCTGTCAAATCTTACTCTTAACTTCATTGCAGCAAGTTCTCTTTAATTCAGTTTCATTTATACAGAGAACATAACATAGTAAGATCTGAGAGAAAACCCCTATAACACCCCAACAAACAGTCAGCTATTGATGGTTGCTTGACAATCAAAGACTCTTTCTAAATCGTGTTGTAACTCAGTATCTGAACTGTCCACATGGGGGCAGCCTTACAGCTCTGACATGCAACAGGTTCAGAGCGGTTTGACTTCACATCTGCTAACATAGTTCTAATATTAATGTAATTTTAACTCACACAGGACAGTATGAAATATCTATCTTTAATCTACAGACAGTTTTTGACTAAATAAGTGCGACTGAGGAAAAACAGGTTTAGGATTGATATGGTCAGAATTAGAAACAGTTGTGAAGGTGACTATAGAAATGTAATAGGATACAGATCACCCTGTTAAATATCCAGTACACCTAGTTTAATTATTTCATTCAGTACTGTAACTTGTTGCATTTATTTACTTGTTGATTACTTTTCTTTAAAAAAAATCCTCCTAAAATTGTATTGTTCAGCTTGGTTTCAGATGGCCAGGTCAATTACCAAAACGAATCATACTGTATACACAACTGGCCAAAAAGAGTCTGGGTTTAACTCAGCCAATAGTTCAGAACTAAGATGTCTGCAGTGATCAGTGTGTGCTCTGACCTTTGCTGGAGGATTCAGGTGTCTTATTTGAGCTGCTGTTCACTGTCAGTGAAGACCTCCTCTCTAGTTCCTCCTGATAAAACAGAGCAGGACAGTCACTCATACAGACTGTTGATGCAGTCTGTTCTGTTCAATGACATGGACGTCATTGATACATGTGTGCATGACCACATAGAGTACCTTCTGGACAGCTGTGTTGTCCGGTGAGTTTTCTTTGTAGACCCTCTGTTTCTGTTTGGCCACAGAGATCCAGCTGGGAGGATCAGAGCCACCACGAGCTGCAGTTGGATCTGAAGAGCAAACACCAGACTGATTCACAGCTTATCTCAATTTTTTTTTCTACAGTAGACTTTGAAGAACTAAAGGTCAGTACACGAGATGCTTGATTGAGTTATGGTGTGTGAGTCCACACCTAAGATCCGTTTGGTCTTGCTTCCACCGTCGCCTGGCACCTCTGGTTTCTTGGGAAGAGCGGGCTTGTTGCTGATGGGCTGACTTCCAGAAGGTTTAACGCTGAGCGGCTGTGGTGGGTCAGCTGTGCAGCTGCTGGGCTGAGGTGCAGACTCATGGACAGGCTGAACCAAAGAAAATCAGGGAATAGAATAGAATAGATTTATTGGCATTGTAACAGTTCAATGACACAGTGATTTCTATAAAGTTGGACTTGTTTTTCATTGCAGTATGATTCTGAATGTTTTGCCAGGTCAAATGTACTGAACATTCCAAAATAAGGTTCAGAAACGGCAACTTAGGATCTGTTAAGACTGAATAATGATGGGATTTTCAAAACTAATTTTCCAAGTCAGAGGTCCATGTTCACCTCCTTTTCTTTGAATATTTGCCCATGTATATAAATACCACTGCAACTGAGCAACCATCTAAGCTTTGCTGCGCTACGCTACACCATCTATTTTCCTGGTCCTTCGATGGACAATGCAGATTGGTGTTCTATTTTTGTATGCTAACATGCATCTTAGGCTGTGACTTGTAGGTATGACTATGGTAATTCTATCAAGAACCCTCCGTTACCAGATAACTAGTAGTAAAACCAGACAGCATACAATATGTCTGTGCAAAAAGGAACCCTAAAGGTTCATCCACGCCACAGAATGTGTGTAATTAGTGGACAGAGGAACTGTGATACACTCATCTGAACGGACTTTCTGGAGACAGTAGTTTCAGATTTGGCCAACATCATTTTGCGTTTTTGAAGTTAAAATAAAATGGTCATATTTGAACAAAAAGGGCAGAACTGTGGGACCTAAAGGGTTAGAAGTGAGCTAATGCTATGTGGTATCACACTGACTGTAAAATAGCAGATCCAATGTGTGTCTATAGAACACAGGGCTTTTTGGAGCCAACCTAGAGTCTGTCAGAGTTAGAACTTTAACATACTTCCATGTTGGATTCCGTTTAGAGCTGAGCTCCTTGTCCCTTGGTCCACACCAATGAGTGGAACAAGAAATATAAGGTTTGTAAACTTGTTCTCAACTCAACTGCATGTTGGAGTTCACGCCACAACTAGAATGAGACTGACAGTGGTGTGTGGGATTAATGATGGTTTGGTGAATGTCAGAAACACTGCAGGCCAAGCAGAATACATCTGACTTCACAAGAGCATTTCATTCATCAGTTTGGCTTTGATCCACCAATAATCAATAACAATTTATCCCCCATATCACACCATGTACATGTACAGCCATGATGATGTTAATATGAAAATAACAGTTAATTTTTAATCCAAATTCTGTATTTATATAAATATTTATATAAATACCAAATGTTTTATTTTTCTCTTTATATTTTTCATTTTCACTTGTGTGTTTTTTTCTATCCATCTTTCTCTCTGTGATCACTTGTTGTATGTTCCTACGTGTGAAATTGCCCACGGTGGCATAAAGTATTATCTTATCTTATAAGACTAAAAAGTAGCAGCTAGCAGGAGAATGTGTCTTTTCAGATATCTGCACTACTCCTGAACCCAGGACATTCTCCCTGTATTTATTTTATTACTCAACTGTCATGTGGTTTTAATGAAGTATTTTGGTTTTCAGACACTTATTGACTGTTCCAGACTCTAACTCTAGGCTTTTTCTCTTTATACGTATTTTCCCTCAAATCCCACCACTGACGTTGCTGTTGACAGTTAAGTTTATTACCTCTGCATTTTCCTCCTCAGAGCTGAAGCGGTGCAGGGCTGACGTCTTCCTCAGACGGACTCCAAACGGATTGCTGGGGTTTCCCTCCACTACAGCTGAGCTCTCTGTGGATGGAAACACAAGAATGTTTTGCGTTATAAATTCAGCTTGAATGCACTGTGTCATTGAACTGCCTCTAAAAAAAGGGATAGAAAAGGGAAAAAGTGACTTAATGTAACATCCATTTAAAGCCTCCAAACAAAAGACAACAAGCCAAACTCTCTGTCAATGAAACATCCTTAGCCTCCATCTGAAGTTTACCAGGGGTGGGTGATGTATTCCGCTGTGGTTTGGTAGTGGTCATCTCAGCACTCTTTGCTCTACTTGGGCTCAACACCACTTCAGCTTCAGCTTCTGCTTTCTCCAGGGGTTCCTCCAGGGTCACCACCTCTGCTCCTCCAGTGGCAGGTGAAGAGGAGACAGAGGCAGGAGGAGAAAAGGGAAGAGTGGAACTGTCTTTCTCTCCAATGGAGAGTGATCTCTGCCAGGCCGGGGTGATGGTGAAGCGAACTTTGGATGTTTCGTCTCCGGGGGCAGAAAGTTGAACTTCTTTATCAATGGCAGTTGCTGTATCACAAGGCTGTTTTGCTTCTTCTTCTTCTGCTGCTTTTTCCACTTTGTCGCCTGGCTCTTCAGCTGTGGACATGCTTTCTTTGGCTTCGACAGTGGACGGAGGAAGCTGGAAACAAGAAGCGAATTTCTCTGCACTAGGAGAGACTAGGTTTATGTGGATTGTACTGGTCTTAGAGGGAGTAGTGGGAGTCTCTGGTAGAATAAGAGAGGAAGGTCTGGAAGAAACGGTCGTGTCCACATCACTTTGCACTTTCTCTTGTTTGGTTTCTTGAGGGAACACTTCTATACTTTCTTGTTCCTCGTCTTGTTCACTTCTACTTTCTTCCACATTAGGTTCAGTTGCTGCTGTGTCTTTTTCTTGGTCTAAGTTTTGCTCTTTGGGCTCCATTTGGTCAAAAGCTTTCTGGCTCTCATGCATCGTGTCAAAAACTTCCTCCTCCTGCCCTGGTAAGATTTCATCTCCATCTTTCTCATACTCTGTCTCATCTTTATTGACGGCATTGACATCAGCTGTCTCCTCCGGATCCACCACCATTTCTCCACCATCTGCTTCAGAAAGCATCTTCTCTTGTACATCTTCTTTCTCATCTTCCTTTGCTTCCTCTGACTCTTCAACTTGCTCATTTTTTTCCTCCACTTCTACCTCATCTTCTTTGTTATCCTCTGTCTTCTCCAGCGTCTCTCCCTTTGTCTCAGGCTCCAGCTCTTTGGCCTCCTCTTCCTCTTCCTCTGTCTTTTTTTCCTCTCCTTCTCCCTCCGTTTGGTTGTCAGCTTGTGTTGCATGTAAACTGTTTTCCACCTCTGCTTCAATTTTCTCCACATCTTCTTTTTCTACTTCCTCCATCTGCTGGAAGACAAGAAAGATGGAAATGGAAGAAGTTATTGAAAGTGACTTCAACTTTAGGTATATTACAACTGTGTGAAAGAGCTATCATTAGCTAGTGAGCTAACGGTAGCTAGCCAGTTGTCAGAAATGTTACATTACAAACTTAGGAAAGTGAGATTTATCCCACAGATCCCACAAAGCACACATACAAGTCGTTGACACTTTTGCAGTAATAACAACATTGTGTATTTTTATATGTGTGAGTGGACACTGATGTCACTACAGGACAGATCATATGCACAGAAGATGGAGGGGACAGAGCCAATGATGTTATTCTGAAGCCATGAGTTTAGCATTTTGGCCTTTGACATATTGGTTTTTTGGAATGAGAGGTGACCATAATTGGACAAGAGGGTGGAGCCACAGAGTAGCAGGTGGCAAAACACAACAAGCTAATGGTAATATTACTGCTAATGGTAATATTACTGTCAATGGTAATATTACTGTTAATGGTAATATTACTGCTAATGGTAATATTACTGTCAATGGTAATATTACTGTTAATGGTAATATTACTGTTAATGGTAATATTACTGTTAATGGTAATATTACTG
>JAPTMW010000002.1:2115237-2125522 GCA_029822955.1 Ostorhinchus angustatus
CAGAAAGAAGAAACGGACAGACTGGCAGAAAGAAGAAACGGACAGACTGACAGAAAGAAGAAACGGACAGACTGACAGAAAGAAGAAACTAAACTGAAACCAACAGACACAGGATGAGAACCAGGACCCCACAAGGAATGGGACGATGGAAACAGATGGAGACTGGGGAACAGAGGGGTAGAAGTGACCGAACCGGTACCGAGTCTGACGGCTCCTGGACCTCCGGCACAGAGGAGACAGAGCGGCCGGCGGCGGAGCTGGTACCAGGACACAAAGTTTTTCTTTTTTACTTTAGCAACATACCCTCCTTCAAGTGAAGCGCAAGCCTCCTCTTGTTTAGATTTTTTTTTCTTTTCTTGTTCAGATTCATTCTGTTCTTTAGAACCATTTCTCCTCCTCATCCAACCTGTCAGCACATCTGACTGCTGATTGGTCAGACGCTGCTGTCAATCATTGTGGAAACACAGCTCATCTCTTTTCTTCTCTCCTGCAGCTGTTTTGGCCTTACTTGATACTCTACAGTGTGCGCGCTGCGCCTCACGGCAGCATGTGCATTTATCCTTTGCAATGCATTTGCAGAGAATGCATCCCTCCCGTATTGAAATGCGTGCGTCTCACGCTCATTGCGTGAGACTTGAGAGCCCTGAATTTGGAGCATTGTTTCAGTCTAAACTAAGGGCTCTGGAAGGTGAAACTGAAATGGTTCTGGATGGAGTTGAATGTTCATGCAGGGGCCTCTGTGAATAAAACTCCAGACCTCCGGAGTAAAACAGACATAGAAGCAGCAGGTGGACATCCAAATTAGGTTTCACTTTCATTTTCACTCCAGTTACTAAACTACTACAGACTTCATGAAGTTTGCTTATTGTCTCATTTCAAACGTCACTTTGCACCCTGCAAGTTGCTGTCTTGAAAAAAGAAATGTAGAGTTGTAAAGAGGATCCGCTCTGCATTCATTAGCTTCAAAGTTAATGCAGCCTTGGCCAGAGTTATGCCCTTACAACAGTAGGTGCTGGTGCTCATGGGAAGCAGAGTCTTTACAAACACCACCAATAATGAATAGAGGCTCTGAAAGTCTGACCCAGCAGTTGAGTGAGCTGTCAGTCAAAGCTGATCATGTCAGATAGCACGCTTTCTATTCATCCTAAAATATTACAGATGAAGCAATAACTCGAAGATGGACCAAAACACTCATTAGAGGGTCTATTAAAATGACTGACACCAGAATGATTCCAGGAAAATAAATATTGACTTGGTGTTTGTTGGGAAATCTATGGGAGCCAGGCCTGTTTGGAATCAGAATCTAGCGGCTGTCAGCAGTATTACACTTTGCCCCTTGGCTGACAGTTGAGCCATCTGTAAACAGTTTCTTGCCTCCATGCACAATGAATCAAAACCTGATCATGTCAGGAGGATGGATGGTTGTTGGCTTTTTTGTGCAGTGAAAGGAGGTTGGCCAAATGTCCAGAATAGAATTGCTATTAAATTCACGACTGGTCATATCATGACATGTCTGTATAATTGTGTCAAAAACTGATAAAGACAAGTTAGTTAATGACGTTAACGCTGTCAATCTCAGTGACCCAGCTATTCACATAATGTATTAGCCAACATGTGAATAGCCTAGCTGGTAAGGATAATTGTAGAATTAACAAAAAGAATACATCAGTGAGGCAATGGAGCTGTACATACTGGGATTAATTGGTATCACAAGAAGACTTGTGAATTGGCATGTGTTCACCAGAATGACTTATATATGGTATAACTTTTAAGAAATTATTCACAAAGGTGTTAAATTCAAGCTTTTCAGAAAGGTGAAGACACCTCAAACACAAATAAGACTGATGAAATCTATCAAAAAAAAAGAGAGAGAGAGAGAGAAATCACCTCTGGGAAAAATCTACAGGACATGTATTTCAAATGTTCATGTTGGATAAAGTTCTACTGGTGAACATAGACAGGTTCAACAGTGCAGCCATCCACTAGGGAACCATTCACATACTTTGGCTTCACTTTCAGGGAGCTGTTGTGTCATCCATACAATCAATGGCTGAAAACAAATGTCCTCTCTTGACTGCATTGCAAACTCAAGGACTTTACGTCTAAGGTTGTACAAGCGTTTTGAGAGTGTTTACCTGCAGACTACAGCAGTGTTTGCTCAGAAAATTACCCATACTTCATAGCAATATAGATGCCACAAAAATCAACTTTTGTATTATTATACGTACAAGTAATCATGTTGGTCATTTTAAAACATTCATCTTGACTTTTTACTGCAATTAATATATTTCATTTCCTGGTACCCCTTCTATTTTCTATAAAACTATCATTAATACTAAATAACAGCAATGTATTGGCAGAACCAGTAAGAGAGAAATAAGAGAAGAATGGATGATATTCTTTCTGTTATGGTAATTAACTAGTTAACAGTGTGCATTATTAACTAATTAAGGAGAATACATTTGCAGTAGGTGTGCATTAACAAACAGAATAAATATCAAAACAGGAGGAAAATTTAATTATTAAATTAAATTGAATTATTAAAAATTTAAAAAAGAAGCTGAAATGGGATGCAAAACCTATGAGCTGACAAAAGACCCAGCTCTTATTACTGGCAAAATGGCTTTAGTGCTGCTAGAGCCACCAAAATGTCATTTCTACATATTTGCTCAATCCGTACCCCTCACAAGTGGGATAAATATCAGTCCAGTCATTTGTGAATTCTCACAGAGTCAACAAAAGGTGAGCAATGTACATGGGAAGCGAAAGAAGTTTCTCACAGATTCGGCAAGAAAATGAGCCAGATCACTACAACATAAAATTATACAGTCCACCAGGGTTGTTTTCAAGAATAAGTATAGTCAGTGGATGGAGGTAAAGGTGACATTTGGCTTCAGTACTCATGAAGAGACAGCAAAATCGCAGCTGTGTGGAATTCCCATTCCCACAATGCACTTCGTGACAAAATTTCTGAAAAGGCTCGAGTGACATTTCAGTTTGTTATTTTTGTATTTGTTTGTTTGTTTTCATATTTGTTGTCAACAAATGGATTGTGTTTATGATGGAGTCATCTTCAAAGTTGTTCACCGTGGGGGAGGTGATTCAGGTGCAGAAGCACCAGAGACCAATGGTTTAGTAATAATGAAGATACCACTCGGGTTTCACAAATAAAAAACAAAATTGTGATGAAAGTCATACGCTGCTTTAAGGTTGATGCAAAAAAGCTATTTTGTATGTTACATAAAGACCAGTGTGTCTGTTGGAGAGCTATTTGTTTTCAACTTCTCTTCCTATTTCTCACTGACGTTGAAGAAGATCTGAAGTCCGAGAATGTGAGGTAAAAGAGAAATGAGTTCCAGCTCACCTTTCTCTTCTTGCTCCGGCCCTCAGCCTGCAGGGTCCTGGTGCACTGCTCCACACAATGAGAGAAGCTCAGGCTGCTGTGGTCTGAGCTGTAGTCAAGCTCTGCCAACTGAGCCAGGGACAGGATGTAGTTGCAAGCTATCCGTAATATGGCCAGTTTGGAAAGCTTTTGTCCGTAGGAGTAACACGGCACCTGTGGAGAAAGAAATGAATGAAGAAGAGGAAGAAGGGACAGGTGGGCATTCTATCACTTTCCTTCAGAGCTGAAGCTGTATTCCCTCTGGTCATGTTCAGGATGCTGTGCACATTCTTATTTTGAAAACAAAATATTAAATTTGTGATAATCTAAATCATAAGCAAAACACATAATTGTGTTTTTTGTTTGCTCAGATAGGTTTTCTATTGCAAACACGTACATATAGCACTTACATGCGTTTCTTATACTATTTCAGTGTACTGTACATATTAATGTAGTAAATCTGTTTCCTGTGCACTTATTCCCATTTACCTTTTAAACCAAAATTTCTATTGCAATCTCCTGTTACTCCATTTCAACATCCCATTGCAACGTGAAAGCAAACAACCATGTTTTTAGCCATTTTAACTCCTAAACACTAGACAGTGTGTACATTCTCATTTTCTAGTACAGAGCAATGGCCAGGAAACCAGAAAAATGGAAGGGAGGGGCAGGAGAATGGTGGGGTCCAGGGTCGGAGCCCCAGTGGTGATTCAAGAGGGCGAAGGGTAGCAAAATTAACATTATAAAGGCTTCAAATCACATAAAACTGTATTTTTTTTTATTATTATGGTCAACTGTTTTTTTTTTCATTATTATCATACACTAATAAAATTAATACAGTTTAACCTCACTAATGTGACCTCTTTTGGAGCTAAAGTAAAGAACTGGCTTTAATAAGGTTGGCCTCAGTCATGGCATTGAATTCCAATACATTCTAATAAAGTGGTTCCAGACACAACAAACCCCGCCCCTCGCACATATTGTAGCTTATTTTGGCATGGATCCAGCTGATGTCATCATGTCTATGCGTGTGTTGATGTCAACATATCAATTGCCTTTATAAATGTGCCAAGTTTGAGGTAAATTGAAACAAAATTGATGTTTTTATAGACATTTGAAATTTTGTCGATTATAAGTAAATGGGCTGAAAAAAGATTTAGAAAATTCCTAAAAAAAAATGTTTTTAACTTTGATCTACTTTCCCCAAAATGTAACCAGATCTATTCTGGGTCACTAGCAATCTATAAACTCAATTTAGTAAAAATTCAACCAATAGTTTTGGTGCTAAAGTGTTAACAAACAAACAAATAGAACCAAAAACAATAGCCCTTGCCTCCCCTTTGAGAGCGGGGTAATAATTTAAAATTAGAAACAACAGGATACAGTAAAGGTATAGGCCTATGTTTGGCAACTTTGTGTGATTCACTCAATCACTGGCTGTGTTCAAAGATATTTAATATTGAATCCATGCAGTTCTGTAGTTCCAACTCTATAATTATATATTACATACCTTCTAGGGCCATTTGTTTTTCCAGCATGCAGACCCAAATGCTGCTTGAATAGACAACTGGGCTTAAGTCTAGTTCAGATTTAACTCCCTTTAATATATAGACTCTCGCTACAAATGGAACGTACGCAGTAGACCCCTCCGATACAAAAGTCTTTAAATGCACAAATTTGCGCAGTGGAGCACATGTGAACGCAGCTCAGTAAGTAATGCTGTGGTCTTCAATGTGGGAGACTGGGGTTCAGATCCCAGTTATATTATTTTCAACATTTTACATTTTACAAGGGCTCCAGTAGGTAAATGTGCCATTGCAGAGGGACACTCTACAGCCTGGAAAAACTTTTAAACACTGGCAACCTCCACCTCTGTAGTTTAACCCCTGGCGTGTCTGGTGAGAGTTTTGAATGTATAATTCATTTTAAATATTCATAAAAATTCAACTGTTTGCTCAACAGGAAAAATGTCAAAACATGCTAATAGAATAGAGCATGCTCAGTGCACCCCCCACCAGACCAGTGAGTGAGACCGAGTCACTATAAAAATAGACAGTTTGGACTTTTTTTTTTTTTTTACGTCATTTTCCTTGTGTTTCTTTTGTTTTTACTGTTGTTTGTAAGGCTGTGGCGATTTTCTTCAAAAATTTTTTTACTGTGTTTTGCCAAGTTTTGACTGTGTAACTGCTTTTTGGACTTCAACCAGATGCCAAAAAGCCAATGGACTGATTTAGAAAAATGCCCCAAAACAAAAACTACTGGCCAAAATTGAAATACTTGTTTCAGTTCACAGTTCATGTTCAACATTCTAAATCTCTTATTTATGTACATTCTGAGTGCCTTATTTAATAAAAACCTGTTAGAGCATCAATTCCTCTCTTTGTGTTTTTCTTATTCCACCTGTTTTGACCCTAAAACGCACAGCAAAGCAAAACCACTGCAGAAAAGGAACACAAGCACATACATCAGCTTTTATAACACTTCTACAGATGCAAATTCACAGCAGCACCTTTACCTGGAATAATGTCTCAGGGGTTAAAGGCTTAACGGACAATGGCATTTATTAGATAGAGAGTGTAAGGTGAGAGGAAAGATCGGAGACCAATTAACACGGGGGTTTATGGGAATTGACTCAATTTTGGAGTCAGACCCAAATGGATATTCAAGGAACAGCAATTTTTGACAATTCCACATTGGCTTCAATTTTCATCACTGGACATTGTCTCTTGGTCTGCACATATACTTTACTCCTTAAAACATGTTTGTTTTGTAGCTAGCCCATGTGAAAGTCATGTGGAAGTTGTCAGGAAGCAGACTGGTGGAATAACAAAACCCTAACCCAGTAACAGTACATGGGCCCTGACATGAGACTGACAGTAACGCTCCTGTCCTGGTGTAAAATGCAAAACGTCTTGACAACCCACTTTGGCTCCAGTCACTGAAAACTGAATTTAAAGAGCACTGTCTGTCTGACCTGCTTCCTCAGAGCCTCAAATGCTGCACTGATTGTGTGGACTCGGGTCCTCTCCCGGGCATTGGCCAGGAGTCTTCTGGTTTGCTGAATGGCTTTGACTTCTGGAAGACGCCCTGCTGCTTCAGAACTCATCCCAACTCGCTTCCGGGGAGACTCCTTAGAACAGAGGACATGACAGTTTAGTTTAAAAGAGTCATGATAAATCACAAAAAGTGGACATCAGCTCTTCTGTGTAACCTATAAAAGCTCAGACATTTCAATCTAGAACAGCAATTGCCACCTGTACATCTGTACTACTACACTATATAGTTGTACTATCTGTACAACTATAACCGAACCACGTTTAATATTGCACTTTAATCAGCTACAGCTGTATTACTACTAAAAATACACTTAAAATGGATTTAAGGAAATGTTATTGTTTGAATCATGCAAAACTCACATACATTAAGCCCTCTTTTAATCCCACACATTGTATCTGGATTACTGAAAGAATACTTTAATTGCTCATTTTCAAGTTCTTTGCTGTTATTTAGAGAATTTAGAAGATGCAAGCTAGACTAAAATCATTTTTTGTATTACATGACTGTCAAAAACTAATGAACTAGTAGGAATCAGACTGGAAGTGCGAAGACACTACAGTTATAGTCAGTAGTGGAAGAAAAACTCAGATCCATTACTTGACTAAAACTAATAATACCACTACAGGTAAAGGTAATGCCATCTAAGCATTATTAATGAAGGGTACTTTAAAGAATCAAAAAGTGCAAGGGCTCATTATCTAGAATGGTTCCTTTCAAAGTGGTACATCATTGAAGAAAATACATTTTCTCATTACTAAGTCCCAAGTGCAGCTAGGTATATAAGTAGCTTTGTATCATATCAAGCATGATATTTTTCATCAAAGTGGTTGCTGAGTTATCAGACAAATACAGAGCAGTATTTGTCTTTGAGACGTAGTAGACGAGAATACGCATGCATAAAGTGGAAATACTCAACTAAAGTAGAATACCTCTCATTTGTACATTAAAGTACACTACTTGAATAACTTTACCACATTTGTGTTAAAGTGATTCCTCTTCAGCGGAAACAGGATTTTTGGGGTGGACATGAGTACCCTAGAGAATAGCTTTGCACAGGTCTGCTGGCCTTCAATCAGACAGGCTGATAGAGGTTGGTCAGAGGTCACTAAAGCCTGTACTGATGGAGGCTGCAAAGCTGGCACGATGCACTTTTAGGGTCAGGGTTAAAAAGCAGAATGTGACCAAAAGCTCCTAAAAAATGATCCATGATCATAAGATGCGTTGATCTCAAATTTTGTCAAGCAACAGCCAAGAGGCAAAAGGGTTATATATTTAATAGCTTGTGAGAAAACAACAGTATGTAATGTGCTAAAAGTACTGAATTATCAACCGACTATGCACATTTTTGGGGCTAATAGCCATTAATTGAGTACCAGCTTGTTCCAATCCTTTATCACATTGGCCCATAAAATATCCACTTTTAGGTGACCTCTACAAAGATGTAATCAAAACCAAAGCAGCAAACAAAAGTAAAGACTGCTGAAAGTGTCACAACAATAAGAACTGCTCCAAAAGCATCAAATCCTTACATTAATGAGACTGGAGTTTAGACATAAATCAGTTGTCAGGACAGTTGCAGACTAATTCTTTGTGGGCTGATTAATTGCTTTTGCTTCTTGAAGACATTCCCTCCTCTATGTATTCACCTTTGGAGAGTGGGCTTGGGGCTCCACATGCTCATGACACTGGACTGTGTGGGACAGCTGTGGGCCAGGCTCCAGGTGGAAGTCCTGGTGGCCGGGTGAGTGGCTGCTGCTGCTCACAGTGGACAGGGGGAAGGTGGATCGCAGGCCAACTTTAAGTCTGTTGGACAGTGGCTGGGAGATGGCTGCAGGCCAGTGGGAGATCTCCAGGTTGGAGAACGGAGAGGCAGGTAACTGGGACAGTTTGGAGGTGATGGCAGGCATGGTGCTGCTGATCCTCATGTCTAAGGCGCAGCTCTGGGTCAAAGTCTGAGCTTTATCTTCAGGGTTTCCTGGGAGAAGATCTGTAGTACTTCCTGTCACCTCATTTGACACAGCAGGCTGTGTGTGCAGCGGAGCCAAGGTGTCGTCGACCGAGTCCACATCAGACACGTCCCCTGAGTACGTCTTCATCCTCACGGGCTCTGGGCTCCTGAACAGCCTTTTCGGCTCACGGGACTTCCTCTTAAACTTCTTGTTAATGCCAGGTACAGAGATCAAGACTGGCTCTGTTTGGTTCATTGATCTGTTCAAGGTACTGCTTAATAAATGAGGGTTCTTCATTGCCCATACAGTGTTATCAACATGTAAAAAGTAAAATAAGATCTAAGAATCGTGAATATGTCAAACAAACTGTGTTACTGACTACAAGCAAGTTGTTTTCCTACTTTACTTAAGTTTTCCTCATTATAACCATATAATTGTTAATAACACAACAATATTTTTGCACACTTATTTATGTATATTTCTTTAATTGTCATATTGAGCATATATTGTCTAGCAGATATTGTACAGATTGTTGTTGGAATTGTCTTAATAGAGTGTTTTAATATGTATATTTTATATATATTCAGAGCTATATATGTTTGTATATTTAGAGCTTTGTAGCCTATATTAATTAATTTATTTATTGAATTCCTGCTACTTTTTATTGTACTTCAACGGTGCAACTGTAACACTTAACAATTCCCCTGGGATCAATAAAGTATTCTGATCGTTTTAGTAAACTCTCACCTGAAAGAAGTTCTGGCAAAGATTTAAGGTACAGGTTTCAGTCCTTAAAACTGTTTAGAACCAACACATACTGAACCAGAATGTGTGTTGTTCAAGCGTGCACAAATCCCACAAAACCCTCTACCTTCCTCACAAACCCTCTGCTGCCAACTGTGTAAGTCAAGCTGTTCAGCTGCATTGACAGAAGCTGCACAGTTGTGTGTGTTACTTTAATTTTGCCAGCAGGTTTTCTGTGGCTCCACTCTGTCTACATAGCAGCATCCTGAATAATCCACATTGGTACACAAAGCTGTGTAACATCTGCTATTACGCACAAGTCGTCCCTCTGGATCGGGTCTTGCTCAGAGCTTTTCCCCAGCAGCTTTAAAGGTTTCTTTCTGTTGCAGCAGTCCAGGCTCTGTGCTCTGACTCGGTGTTACAGTCGAGCTGTCTGAGAGTGGCTCCAGTCAGTCTGCATAGCAGCACTGTGAATAACCCACACTGATACACAAACTGAGCACAGAGCAGCTGCAGTGGAGCTGCGGCTGCTGGACAGAAGAATGGAAATGGCACAGAACCAGAACGGCGATCCGACAGAGCTGAAGCACACTTTCAAATGCACAGCAGTCAAACCTCAGTCACTGTTTTTGCAGGTTTAGGAAACACAGGCTTATAGGATTATCTGCTTCTGCCAAACAGTGACAGCGAACCCGTGACAAAGTGGTCCAGTCCAGTCCAGTCCAGTCCACTTCCTCCAGGTTTGGCTCCAGGTGACAGTGGTCAACACCGGCTGACCTGTCACACACACAACCGGTACATCCCTGTGTGACGTTCAGGGCCCCTCTTTAAACAAAGCCAGCATTCCTGTGTTTGTCCGCCTCCCGGAGGACGTCCGCCTGTCGGTCCGCAAACCCACAGGGACAGGTACAGGGGCTAGTGTCCGCCGGCTGCGTCCTCTTCGGGTGACAGCTGTGGAGGGTCTGAAGGGATCCGGTTCTCCGCCCTGCTGGAGTCAGAGCAGCGCGTGCAGCGTCCGGGACCTGGTTAGAACACAGAGCGGACGGCACGGGGGGCTCGCGCTTCTCTCACTGCTGGCGTCTGACTGGCTGGAGATGTCTCGAGACCCACGGGGTGAGAGAGAGAGAGAGAGAGAGAGAGAGAGAGAGAGAGA
>JAPTMW010000002.1:2201736-2214870 GCA_029822955.1 Ostorhinchus angustatus
AGTTAATGAGCAGAGTGAATGGTGGTAACTTGTGTGTTGTGACGTAAAAAAATAAACACTATTTTCTAATAATTTCACAGGGATTATGTTCTAAAGCACAAATAAACACATGCACATCATTGCATTACTCTCTAGGATTGTTCTTGTTTAAGAAGGATTATTAATGGAGAATTTTAAGGAAAACGTTACATTCTCTTTTTTTAAAATGCACTGAACAGAAAAATCTGTAATTGAACAATTAGGAGTTTTTAGGTTTTTTTCACTTATTGTAAAGTCATTAGACAATAGAGTGGACTCCTGTTGGTAGCTGTTACTGAAGGTAGTACTCACTGGCTGATGTTGGCTATGGTGTCCATCCAGCTTCGAATTCGCACCTTGTTGCGAATGTTTGGAGGATTACTAAACTCATGCACTATTGCGATGTGATAGGGATAGGGACCCTGGAAGAGCTGACGCTCCAATGCTACAGAGTCAACCTGTAGACAGAGCAAAGAGAGGAGAAAAGACAGATATATCAGAGACAAAGAGAATGAGAAGAGGGACAGAGGAATAAAAAAAAACCACAACTAGTCATTACTGAAAGTGGTAACATGGGGAATTGTTAAAGAAAGAGTCTAATGTCTAAAGTATATGTTGAGTTGTGAAAGTGTGTCCAGTAGGGAGGTGGACCTGGTGCATTGGACGCATGTAGATGATGCGGTTCCTTTCAGGAGGCATTCTCAGAATCTGATCCAGGACCTGTTCCATGTCCAGCTTCTTGCATTGGGCATAGTCAAACCTATTAACTATGGGGGCGTTCTCTATTCGCAGCTGCTTCAGCACACGACATCTGGTGGCTACACAAGGAAGGACAACATACAGACATATATTAGACAATATTCCGTATTTGGCCAATTTCTACTGGATTATCATGCGTGGACATGATTAAAATACATTTCTACAACTTATGAGTACCATACGCTAGAAGACTTAAAAAAAGACTTAAGTGTGACCCGTCCACAGACCTAAAGACAATGATTCTCATGTCACATGGCTTTTATTCTGTGCCACTAACTGCAAGACTGCAGTCAAATTTCTTGTAACATCCAAAATGCATTTTAGATTTTATTGTATTTTTATGCCTTTTGTTTTATTTTATGTTTTTAGTTTAAGTTCAATTTCCCACAAAACATCACATTTTAGGATTGAAGAAACAATGTGCATTGCCAATAGTAAAAATACTGGAGATATGACAACAAAGATGATGCAGCATAACATAAATATTATGAAACATGGATCTGAAATGTACATCATCTGCCAAACTGATACTGATCACAAGCCAAGATCTTGAGATCATCTGGACTTGGCCTACACTTATGTGTTTAGGACACATAACTCTGGCCCAGTTTTAGTTTGGAAACTTCAGGGTTGTGTAGTAAGCTGGGGGAAAAACAGACTTTTGGAAATGATGATGCATACATTTTTGCTGACAGATTGGGTCTAATTAGTCACTAGGTATTCTTCTTTGATTCATCAAGCCCCTTTTCAGAAGACACTACATGTTGGTTTTGACTACCAGCTGGTAATTCAACATAAAGTGCAGTTCTGTTCTTGTTGCCTTTGTCAAAAGCTGTTGAGTAATTAAATTCTGGGTGTTATCATGACACTGACTAAATTAACAGCTGGCATTAACATACTTACTGGAGTGACAATTCCTGTGTATAGCAGTTGTATCAGTCCCTGTGTTATATTTAATGTTTCCCATAAAAAATACTAATAAAAAACTAAATAAAAATAACTGCCTCCACCTTAAACTAACCTAAATGTCATTAATGTTAACAGGGATGCTATGGTTAACTAAACAACACAGCTTGACAAAAAATGAAAAAGCTTCATCAAGTATCAACGGCAAGGGAGAAGATGAACTTATTTAAGACTTCGAAATTAATCAGTAACTATTCTGTCAAATTGAAGAATGGTTTGAGTAATTTGTTCAAGGAAACATATTTTCTTATTTCTCTTCTTAAAATGTGAATGTCATCAGTTCCTTTCCCTGTTTGTGACAGCAAACTGAATATGTTTGGGTTGGGGACCATAAAGACTTGAGGACATCATCTTGGGTATTGGGAAATACTTTTTCACCTTTTCCAGAACTTTTATAGACCAAACAATTAATTGAGAACTAATTGACAAATTAACTGACAAAGGAAATACGTAGCTATTCAGTCCAAATTTTAATTGGAGCACAGTATGTACATGAGTGTATGTGTCACTTCAAAACTTGACTTAACAGTGTTTCTTAGTGTGTGTTACCATGAATGAACATCATCTTGGGGCAGTCTTTGAGGACCAAGTCCGTGATTCCACAGTTAGTCAGAGTGATGCCCACCAGGTTTTTACTCTTCAGAGTCAAAACCTGCAGAACAACACATTTGTCACTGTCATTTTAAACAACAAAGAGGACAAACCATTGTGGTGATTGTTACGGTGTACAGGAACTGAGCCTAACAATAATTGTAGTGGAGGTCACATCACTATGGTTTGTACTGCAGTATTGTCAGCAATAGATAGCTAACTGTTTATGTTTTCATTAATACACAGATATCGAACTCTGGTCCTCGAGGGCCGGTATCCTACATGTTTTAGGTATTTCCCTCCTCCAACACACCTGATTCAATTAATAATCAGCTGATCATCCTTCTCTGCAGAAGCCTGATAATGATGAAATGGGTTCGAGGTGTGATGGAAGAGGGAAATGTCTAAAACATGCAGGATACCGGCCCTCGAGGACTGGAGTTTGACACCCCTGGATTAATACATAATGAAGATGAATTATTTATGTAGCTTTTGACAGTATTTGCCCCATTACTTGACATGAAGTCTATGTCCACAACGTCTTAGAATGCATTGTAAAGTACTCGTGTTATAATGTGCTTAAAGTGTTGTACATATGATCATAGCACTGATGATTATTCAAGATTTATAACATTTGTTACTGTGTACTGTGTGCTACTTCCCAACATAAATTTGACATATGACAATGTTTTGTGTGCTGTTCTTATATAAACCTATTATAACTTTATTTCTTTCACTTTACTGAGAGCAAACAATGACCATTTATAGTGAACGACAGCATGTATTCTCTACTTTACTTAAACCATCCAATCGACACAAACTAACTTAATAATCATAATTCATTCTTGACATTGGATTAGAAGCACGTCCATAATATGTTTTAATGCATAACAAACATAAAAGTTATAGAAAACTTATGTCAACAGAAACCTAAGTGGACAGTTTGTGTACCTGTATGTGATCATCCTCGGTGACAGGGTCTGAAGTGCTGGTTGATTTATCAACCTTTCGTTTTCTCCTCACTGCAACTCGAGCTCTGGTTCGTGAAAGCTCTGTAAAATGTGAAATACCAAAGTCAGTGGAGACCAACTGCCTTAGATCAGGTTTTGATGAGCTTTACATTGATTTTGGCTTAGGCGCTTCTCGAAAGCCTTACAACTCAATTACACACAATGACACTACTGACATAATAATTCATTCAGAGCTCTACTGGAGTTGTTCTAGGACTCCATGAATTCCTGTAAATGTTCAATAGGATTATCCAAAATTTACCAATTGTAGCTTTTATTGCATTTCAGAAAATGTCAGTGTTTTTCTAAAAATGGGGTTGGTCACTCAGGTCTTACCTGTCTCAGGAACCAGGGACACAGGAGACATACGTGTGCAAGATCGCGTCAAAGGCCGCCTGGGAATGAAATCCTGCTCTCTGTCCTGACTCGGTTGTGAACCAGTAGCAGATGGCTTCACTCCCTGTACAGGAGGTGGTACTGTTCTTCTAGATGCCTGGTTCCCAGCAGCACCTCTGAACCCCAGACTGTCCATGCTACTAGGACCCGGACTTTGCCTCAGCCCACTGTCTCTCATTGAACTGTTTCCAATATGTGTTCCAGATCCAGAAGGCCCCTCTGTGTAGTCAGTAGTCCTGCCCGGTGCTGTCCCTCTGTCAGCAGTAGTGGCTGTGGACCTGTGGGCCATCCCTGTCACCACTCTCCCACATCCACTAACCTGCCTGGATGTGCCTTCCGCTGGTCCAGTCCTGCCTACAGACCCTGGTCCTGGCCTCACCCCAGTCCTTCCGGTACTTGGTCCTGGCCCAGTATCTGCTCCAGGCCTTCCACCTGTCTCCCCAGACTCAGTACTGACTCCTTTACTGCTAGTCCTGCGGTTATTCTCTGCAGCCGCCTTCATGTCAGCCTTGATCTGTTCACTGTTCACCTGACAGCTCTTCTCACAGCTGCTCTCTGGCGCTGGAAGCTTCGGCTGCTCCACAGACACGAATGCCGGTACGGCAATGTTATTACGACGCAGGGGAGTCTTTCCTTTACCTGACAATACACACATTGTTTACACCGTTATAGAACTTCTGTTCATTTCAAAATCAATCAACAATTTTTTTTTTTACAATAATGTATGTCTAATTTAGTTTATTTTATTTAATCAGTGAGCCACAATGAAGTTAAAAATGTCCTTTACAAGAGCATCCAAGTGATAATTTGCTTAATTGCAACACCACTTCTGTAATATATTGATTCTCTTGTCCACAATGAAGGTGTCTTTTGAACAGGTGGTACAAAGACACATGAGAGATCGCCGTGCTGAACATGAATTCACAGTAACACCATGGCTGGAGTCATCAGTGAGTCTCACACTGGTAATCCTTCTTTGTGTACAAAAAGAAAACGAGTATGTTAAACCAGTGACAGAATACAAACATAACATGCCTGCACTTGAAAACCCTCGGTCTTCAGTCCCACCAAAGTTTTTGCACATAGAGATGACAAACTGATGACAACATCCTGTGGGGTGGGCCGAGGGTGAAAACTGTACCATAGTTTTAGATTTACTACATGGTGTCACTGCTATTACATGGTTGTAACAAGGATTTAGACTTCACTTATTTTTGATATGGTGAAGATGCTGGTAATTTTGCATAATAGGCAGTTACAAAAAGCCATACTTCTCAAATTTTTAATTGTTAAAAAAAAAAAGTCTTGAACGCTACATATCATTTTCCTTGCACTTCCCAATTATGTGCTACTTTGTGTTGGACTATCACATAAAGTCCCAATAAAATACATATATGTTTGTGGTTGCAATGTGACAAAATGTGGAAGGTTCAAGGAGATGAATACTTTTGAAAGGGACTGTAGCTAATGCTCGATCTTTGGTATATTTGTTTGTAGAGGTGATGAAGACTATTTAGGGTTGAAACATGAATTCTTTTTAAGGGTTTTTAAACAACCCAAAATATAAGTTTTTTTAATATTATCTTCCTCCTTCCTTTTTACCAAAAGTGCATAGACTTTCTCCCATTTTTACTGACATTGCGTTTATTACAATCAGCAGTTCTGTATTTTAGGTCAGTGTGTCTGAGTGCTACTTTATGAGCAGTCAAAGAGCATCTGTAAACACCTCCAATCCCTAATTACTTTTGTGTGATCGACATCAGACCAACTGTGACACTGAAAATCAGTATAAACCACATGCAGTGGTAAAACTAAAAGGGACTGTGGCGGTACCTGCAGAACAAGAAGCAGGCTGAGGGGAACAAGAAGTCGGCATCAGCCTTGAAACCAGACCCTCCTCTTCTTCACTGTCTGAATCTGAAATGACCAGAGGGGGCTTGGGGACACTGGCTCCAGTGGGTCTGTACTGATGCACAACACCGCTGGGACCTACAAAGACATTTTAGTCAACAGTCATAATCTGTCTTCACATCTGCAATCCATCAGAAAAAGTAATCAGATCAAAACCTGCTCGCTCTTCATCTGCTGGATGTGATGTTGTAGTAGGATGACTGGGTCCTGGGGTCACACCAGCTTCTGCACCTACCACCTTTCCTTCTGGTCCTCGCACCACAATCTGAGGGTCCGCCTCCATGTTCTCTTCCTCCAGTGTCACCTCCTCTTTCTCCTCCTCCTCTTCTTCCTCTTCTTCATCCTCCTCCTCCTCCTCCATTCCATTCACCTCCACCGGTGCTGCCAACACAAGCACACCACTCAAAATGATCAGAAAGCCATGGTCTTAATTAGAGCTCAGCTACACAGCCAAAAATGTCGTACTAAAGATTTTCAGGTCCGTATTAATAAAAAATAAACGTCAAATCCGTATTTCTTTTCAGTTTAAAAAACGATTATAGGTTCTGTACAAAAGGAACCTGATGCTTAATTGTGCTTTTGTATTATTTGTAAAAGACTAATATGATGTAAAAGATGCCAGAAGATGAAAACAGTGTAAAAAATGTACCAAAATGAAAATGACAAAAACGTTGCAAAAGATTCAACAATCTGAATATTGAAGACGTTCAAGTACAAAACACATGTGTGTGTATATATATATATATATATACATATATATATACATATATACATACATACATACACAGATAGAATGCAAGATGATGAAAAACAAAAATAACATCCAAGATGTAAGGAGACAAAAAAGTTTTAAAAGTTCGGATTTACTGCTTCAGTATTGTTCATTTATTTTTAAAATTATTCGAAGTCAAAATAAATGAAATGAGTCTAATCTGAGCTCTCACTTAACAAGATGAAAATATTTAGTATGTGATTTAGCTGACAATATAAATAAAATAAACACTAAACACCAAAGAAAAACATGTGGCATAATGAGTAACATGATGATGATGATAATACTGTTTTATCACCCAGCCTTCATGTTAACATACTGTAGATCAGATTTGTTGTCATGGCGTTTGGTTTTCTGGTGGCACTGCAGCTGTTTGGTAAACTAAGATACAGTATATGTCTGTATATGTGAGAGTCTAAAGACCAGCTAGGTAGTTCATGTACTTTGAAGTTAAGTCCAAATAAACTAAAATGTTATACACAATGATGTTTTCACAGTGACAGGGATTGCTCTTAATGCAGAGTTTACTTTAAGGTTTAGAATATACTAATTTAATAATAATTTAACAACCTATGTACTCAATCTATCATAGAGAATGTTTTGCTAATGGTATAACAACTATTAAAATGCAATAATCCTTGTTCTCCAAGATTTCTACTTTTTAATAAGTGAAAAAATAGGTGGAGCTCACTAACCCCTTACTCCCTGCCCAGTCAGATAACACTTTGCTCCTTCTGCTCACTGATACCCTGCCTAACCAGGGATTAATTCCAAGTCTTAACGTTCAATCATTTAAAAGAACTTTTCAAAAATTTGTAGAAATGCAAAAATTGAGAGTAAGGCACATGTAAAATAAGCAAGTGTCAAATTAGAAAAGAATCCAGTCAAATTTTCAGATACTTCAAATCCAAGAGTTGAAATCAGCCATCAAACTGTGTACTGCAATTCACCTAGTGATAAAGAACGTGTGTATTTGAAAAGAATCAGGTGAATAGTGTCCAAGAACTGGGATGGACAAAAATCTCAGACAGATAATCAGAAGGACAGACAGAATTCCTGGTATATCTATATAAAAATGATGGTCTACGTCAAACAATGCTTTGTGGACGACTCAACACCAGCATCTTGTGCCTACATTTGAGTCTAGCTCATCTTAAAGTTTATGCACATCTTCCTTGTGCAAAAACCTGCATAACTCATTTGTTGTTGCTCTGTTAGTGGACTGCAGGTGGGACTTGCCATTATGTTGCTGTTGTCTTTGGTTATTATTATTGACAGGTGGTGGAGCAGGAGGTAGGTTGGCCTCATTGTTGTTGTTGTTGTGGTGGTGGTGGTTGTTGTTGTTGTCATTGTCATTGTTGGAGTTCTGGTTGCTAACCAATGCAGACGACACACCAATGCCAGTTCCCGCACTGAGGCCCACCCTGGCACAGCCCTGAAACACAGTCACAGAACATGGCTTAGATGGAAGGACGAACATAAAATCTGTGTTTAGAACAAACAAAGGGAAGTTGGTACATTAGTCTGTTTTAGAAACTTATATCCATCCATCCCTGACAAGACTTATGCAAAGTATGTAGCAAAGACTTTGAAGGAACTTATTTAAAACATAACGTGCTGTGCACTTTTAATACCCCTCAGCCAAATATATTGTAAAATTCTGTTGAAAGTTACTGCCCTGTAATTTAGATAAGACTGTCGTGAGAAACTTATTACATACATATATATTTATATTTAAAAGTAGTCAGATATTATAACTGCACAAGGCCATTGGACCTGAAAAAAATAGGTCAAAGTCACTTATTTGCAATATTCTTCTGCTCCATGCCAAGATGCATCCACAGTATAAATTTGGTGCAGATATCTCAATGCATTCTTCAGATAATGCGAATATGCTGTTGAATGGACAGAGACGGATGGACAAGACAGATGACAAAACAATTACAAGACCCCTTTGGCCAGAAGTTGGTAAAGAGTATTTAGTGTACTTTGGCTGTTTTCATACATATTGTGGTGTGTTGATTACCTTCGACAAGGAGGTTATGCTTTCATGGTTTGTCTGTCGGTCTGTTAGCAAGATAACTCAAAAATTTGTGGAAGGATTTTGATGAAATTTTCAGGAAATGTTGAAATTGGCACAAGGAACAACAAGGGAGGGGGGGGCTGCGCTCCTCCCCTTCTTTCTACAGCCCACTCAAGCATTGCTGCTGTGCCATCCTCCTTTGTTGATTACCAAGCAGGAATTGAGTGTAAACAGTAATTAACACTAGCAAGTGATGTTACATGGTTTAGCTTTATATATTAAAAAACACTTTTACTTATAGGATTACGGACTTTTTTTTGGATTGTGAACTAGTTATCCATCCTTAGGCCACTTGGGTACTAAATGCAGCAGACTGGGAACACACCACAAAACTTGGAGTTTTGGAGATGCTCTCCCCAGTGATCTAACCATCACAATTTGGCCTTTGTCAGTTACTCATCCTCCCATTTTGGGGACAAAATGTTCAAATAGTGCCAAATATATCCAACTCACTGATAGGTACCACTGTAACCAGGTAATCAACATTACTACAATTTCATCTGTCAGTGGTAATAGTTGATCAATCTATACTATTGTGTATTAATAAATATTAACATACTGTATACCTTTGGTGGTTCTCTGAACATCTGGTCCAGACAGATAAACTCCAGACTGGGTACTAACTCTATGAACTGGGAGAAGGACTCCAGTTTGATTGCATGACATCGAACTAGAGTGAGATCAACCAGACGGTTCCATCGGGACTGATCTGAGGATACAAACATTGGACAGGAATAAGAAGATCAAATATATGTTCACACAGAGCCACTTCATTCATCTCATATTTTTAGCAGGACTGCATTGGAGTGTTAAAACGTCTGTGCCTTTGCAACAACACCTCTAATAATCAAAGACACACATCCACACAAAAATAAAATCTTGTTTTACATCTGAAAAGCCTCTCTGCAGTACCTGTGATCCAGTGATGAGGGTTATGTAGGTGTGGGCAGTTGTAGACGAGCAGGTATTTGATGTTAGTGAACACCTCATTCACCACCTTGATGCCAATATCAGTGATGATTCCAGGGTTCTCGATGACATCAGCCAAACCATACTTCACCAGCTCGGAATGACTCATTTTACCTGGACATACAAACAGAATGCAAATTCAGAGAGACCTCTATCCTAAAATAAAAATATTTGCTGTGGCAAATTCAGTTTGTTCAAATTATGATTGGCGCTATGCAAATAAAACTGAGACTGACGAGTGAATACTTGCAGAGGTGTTCTGATGGTCCGATCAGGACCTCAGATGGCCTCATTCCTCAGTCCTTGCTTTGAGAAAAAAATGGTCTCAAAGCCTACTTATGCTGTTTTTCAGACATTTACTAGTGTTTTCAGATCAGGAATTTGTCGTGGGTAAGAACAGAATCGAAACACGCAATGTGTCACATGCAGTATTATAAAAGTTACAAAATGCGATGGCCATTTTAAAATAAATCACCACAGCATTGACACCATAGAGTGATGAGGCCTTGTTGGGAAACTAAAACATCAGTCCACATAAGCACTGAAGAGCCTCTAACCAGTCCCACTAATTGTGCCAGTACTCTCCACCCTAGGCTTTTTAGAGCAGATGGACAGATCACATGATCACAGACATCGATCAGCCAAACTTGCCCATGTGCAATGCAGGCATTGGTTCCACTGCAAAGTGTATCCCTGAACGTTGCATGTTTTTAGAGCATGATTGTCCTGAATGACTAAAAACATCATGCATTATTTTATTCCCATTACTCAAAACAATCAATTTGACAGATTTTTTCCTGCAGCAGCTCCTCTACTTCATAACATTTCTTATATTTGGGCTCTAGTGCCCCACTGTCATTCAGGAATTCTTGGCAGAAATCGATATGAGAAAATGGCCTTGCAAACTCATGCCCTTTCATCAGGACTGGCAAGTGTTATTCACACTAATCAAGAGCAATGGGCCATTAATTAATACAAATAAAAAGGGAATACATCAGTCTAGGTAAACACTGCAATTAAGTCTGCAGTTTAATCATACATTGTGCATCTTGTGTTTTATTTCCTTTCTGTAGAACAATTTTAAGAAGAAAACATTTTTTTTGACTCCTGCTCCCTTTATCTCTTACCATTTCCTGTCTGTATCTCTAGTGCCCTTACAGTATGCAACAAAGACAACATGTCAAAATAATGTTTGTGACAGGTGAAATGAATAAATACAGAGTGGACGCAGGAAGTGGCCAGTGTTCTCTCAGCCAATGAAAACTAACATTGTAGCAAGAATTCATCCACGTAGCCCAGGTGAAGGGTTTCAAACTGAGGGAACTCCAGCTCGGCCATCTTGAGAGCAGAGAAGACTCCATCTTTTGTCAGTGAAGGCTGGATACGCAGCTCATGAAGTCTGTTAAAGACAGAGATCATTCCATTATATTTATGTACATATACAATACCTATTAGAACATCAGATGAACGCTGAATTGCATGACTTTTCTATTTATCAGAAATGGTTTTTCTGGGATTTATGCTACAAGTACTGACTTTTTAAAGAGTTAAATAAGACTGATATAGCCTCACAAATGTCTTCTCAACAAGGAGAATGAGACTACATTCAAAATACCAGGAGTACATGCAAGGTCAACATAGTATTGTTTAATATCTGGATACAGATCACAGTTTTAATATCAAGTGTAATAGGATGGTGGTTAAAGGCAATCCACTCTCTCTGTAGATATAAACAGCTCATTCTAAGGTAAATACATGATTCTGATTTTCATATGATTCTACACTGGTGAAAAGATAATTATGTATATTGAAAATTCCTCTTAAATCGCCTTAAATTTGACACAACGGATGTTTAAAACTGTTGTATTTCCCACTAAAACACTTCATATTGACATCCTGTCTGACATAGCATGCAGAGTTGCTGATTGACCGAGGACCTGCGAGCAGCAGTGATGATGAGGTAGCCCAAGTCCACTTCTAAAGCGTTTTTACAAGCTCCAAATACAATGGTGTGAAGGTTCCGAAAACCCCCTAAAAAAAAAACAAAAACACACAAACAGCATAACAAAGACTTAAACATGATAACATTATCAAAGGCCCCAGAGCCAAAATGGCTTAGTCTGGTACCCAGGGCCACAGATCCTCTTCTATCATCAACATCACAGTCCTGTAATGAGGACATTGAGGCTTTTTGGGATTTATCCTGTGGAACTGAGAATTAATAGTCAGAACATGAATATATTTACATGGTCTGTAGTATCCCTACCCGATAACTGACACATAATATTTTACATTATCCGTTTCTTAAACAGCTACAAAGAGAGTCTGAAAAGTGGAAATCATCATAAAACAAATTTTTTTTATAAAGATAATACCTTACCAAACTTTCTATTATTTTGTCTACTTAGAACCCAAAATCAAAAAACTTGCATAACATTCATATCAAGACAACATAATTAACAGGACTGCATTTGCCTGTGCTTCCACCACCAGAACATGGTAAAAACAGTTGCTTCTCAGCAAGAACAGCAAACGTGGAGGAACAGAAAGAGACCTGGAGCGTACAGATACCCTCAGAGCCGCCTTCTCACTTCTATTTTATGTATAAGTGCAAGATCCCGTTAAAGAATTTTACATGATGTTTTGTTGAGAATTTTGGGTGAGTTGAAACTGAATAATATTAAAATGACCTGGATGACTGATAATCTCCACTATCCATTTATACTTACACTATTTGTTTTAATGTTCTGATATTGTTTTTATTTGAATGCTTCAGGTCTGTGTAAATAAATAAGACCTGTTTTCCTCAAACATCGTTTCCATTAAGTTTATTACTGAGTGCCAATCAAAATCCCATTGACAAGAGTGAACTAATAATGTAGAGCTTTGACACATTCCTAAAGTACACAAAATTTCCTTTAGGAAGTTCTTTTCCTAAAAATAATGTCTTGTCATTATCAAACCATTAGATGAGCATCATCTGCCATAACCACTGACCAAATCACTGAAACAAGTAAAAAGTAGGGGAAGCTTACTAAAACTCTGCCCCACCGTACAAAACTTTGCCCCTCCTGCTCACTGATACCCTGCCAAGTGAGGAATTAATTTTGGATTTTAAATTAAAGATAATTGTAAACTAGATTAAACTAAATGTCTATTCTGGGTAGTTCAGTCAAACTAAGACTAGCATTATTCTGCCCTACTCTTAACTTTCAATCTGATTGCACCTCGTCTGCTGAATTGGGTGAATAGTCTTGGAAAAATCAGTTGGACAAATATTCTAAGTTCAAATTTTCAAAAAATTTGTAAAAAATTCAACAATCTAAATTCAGCCATCAAACTGTGCACTGCACCTCTCCTAACAGTGAAGGAAACATGTGTCAACTTTGAAAAGAATTGGGTGAATGGTCTTCAAGAAATCAGTTGGACAATTCTTCTGAGTTAAAATTTTCAAACATTTGCAAAAGAAAATTCATGGACAGACGGAAAGACATACTTCCACCCAGCAGGTGGGGGTATAATAAAAATATGTTCCAACACTCCACTTGATGATGTGCTGATTCCCACATGTCTGGCTCTTCTCACCTGACCTCCAGCTGTCCTCCACCACATGCTGGATTAGTCCTCCTAGGAAAGGAACTCGGACAAGCTCCAGCTGC